>APFE030825704.1:25899-46595 GCA_000404065.3 Pinus taeda | reverse complement strand
AATTTGGGTAATTTTTCTAATTGCAAATGGGAACATACTTGTGTATTGGAAGGGTGGTTACGAGGTCCCTAGAAGTGGAGTAAACAGATTGTAATTTGGGTAATTTTTCTAATTTCAAACAGGAACATACTTGTGTATTGGCAAGGTGGTTATGAGGTCCCTAGAAGTGATGAATTTGAATTTTTCTTGGTTTTATATATAGTGTTAGGATTTTTCTCATGCTTTCTGTGAATGGCACGGGTGAATTTTATCTTACACCCACTAGATTATCGATATGTAATTTCGGTAATTTTGATTTCAAAAGATATTTTAAAGAAATGCAATGATTTCTTTGTGTATTAAATAAACACAAGATTTTATAATTGAGTAAAATATTCGCCATGCCTGGTGAGAGATTCGCCAAAAAATTATATATACATATCATATTATTGATAAAATCGCCTTCCATTTTTCCTATATACCATGGAGATTCGTCCATTTATTATACATGTAAATTTAGGGGGGGTTTCTTAAAATTTTCCCTGTGTCATACGCTACCATATCTTTTTTTGGAAAACCAAAGAATTTATATAGAGAAAATTTAATGAAGTATGTAGTGGTAGTCAGGAAAAGCCTCACAACTTTCCCATTTACTCAGTACATTCTGATATGGATTCCTTTATTCTCTATAATGCTAAAACTGACCCAGAAGATATTTCAAATAGTTTAGCAATAGAACCAAAAGAAATTCTAAATGAAATATCAACTGTCCGAATTCAAGAGATATCAGATGACAAAGAGAAATCAAATAATAAAGAAAACCAGATACCTTAGTTAAGAAAGACTACACTACCCCAAATACAAATTATGAATATGAAAATTTATGGCATTTAGAATTTGACCGTTCGGTAAACAAATTGGGTGCAAGGGTAGGTGTATGGGTCTATAACTTAGAGAATGATCATGCAGAAGGACATGCCTATAGGTTGAATTTTAAATGTACAAACAATATGGCAAAATATGAAGCACTCTTGCTAGGCCTCAAGTTAGTCAAAAGGTTAGCAGCTATAAGGGTATTAATCATGGGAGATTCTAAATTGACAGTTAAACAAATAAAAGGAACTTACATAACCAGACATCCTAGATTGGGATATTACAGAGGGAGAGTCATAGAAATCCTTAACAATTTTTTAGAAACCGAGCTTGCAACTATTCCTAGAAAACATAACATGCAAGCTGATAGCTTGGTTATGTTTGCCACTACCTGCAAATTGCCTTTCCAGTCCAATCAACAATACACTGCTGAGATTAGGTACAGGATAGCCATCCTTGACAATCTTAAGAACTGGCAGGTTTTTGATAGTGATAAGCAGATTAATAATTTTCTAACTTTAGGTGAAGAATTTGCTAGCATTAATATAGATGTAGACCTAGTTTTAGATTTTGATCATACTAATGAGGTAGACATTAACAATCTCGAGAAGAATTCAATAAACATGCTTCACCCTACTAAATTCTCACAAGAAGAAATCAAATACCTGAAACAAATGCAACTAGATGAGATAATTGAATAAGAAACAGAAGTTATAAATCTGAAGGATAATCAATTACCCAAAGTATTGACGCCTTTGGAGGATTTGTTTGACTCTAATGACATTCTAAAGAAACCTAAAATGGAGCCTTTAAAAGCAGACATTGAAGAGCATAACATAGGAACATAGGATGATCCCAAATTGATAAAATTGTCAAAATATTTACCTCCCGATTAGAGGCTAAAGTATGTTTAACTAATGAGGGAATTCCAGGATGTCTTTGCCTGGAGTTACGAAGATTTGAAATCCTATGACACCTCTATTATTCAGCACACTATCCCTTTGAAAGAAAATAAAAAACCCTTTAAGCAAAAAGTTAGAATAATTAAGCCTGTGTTATTACCATCAATTGAGGAAGAAATCAAATGCATGTATGAAGCAGCAATTATTGCCCCTATTAGATTTTCAGAATGGGTATCTAACCTAGTACCTACTAGGAAGAAAACGGGGGAAATAAGATTATGTGTTGACCCGAGAAATGTGAACAAGGTCTCACTTAAAAATAACTATCCTTTACCCAAAATGGACCATATACTGCAAAGGGCAGTGGGTTCTTCTAGAATTTCACTTTTAGGTGGGTTTTCAGGTTATAACCAAATTTTAGTTCATCCTGATGACCAAGAAAAAACTGCATTCACTACACCGTGGGGTACCTTCATGTACATTAAAATGCCATTTGGACTAAAAAATGTAGGAGCAACTTTTCAAAGAGCAATGGACATTGCCTTTGCAAAAGAGATTCATGATTTTCTTGTTATATATCTTGATGATCTCATTGTTTTTTCCAAGTCAAATCAACAGCACTTGGAGCATCTCATGCAAGTTTTTCTAAAATGTAGAAAATATGGTATTTCCTTAATCTAAAGAAATCTTTATTCAGTTTAGAAGAAGGAAAGTTGTTAGGTCACATCATTTGCAAAGATGGCATCTGCATTGACCCCTCCAGGATTGAGGCTATTTTGCAAATACCTCACCCAAGAAACGTTAAAGAACTTCAGGCATTTTTAGGAAAGATAATTTTTTTAAGAAGATTCATCTCTAACTTAGCTGAATTAATTAGATTATTGAATAACATGTTGAAAAAAGATTCAACCATTAAATGCAGAGTTGAGGCTAAACAATCATTTGAAAAAACTAAACTAGCCTTAACTCAAACAACAGCCCTCATAAGTCCAAAATTTGACAGAGACTTCATTATTTTCTCTTTTGCATCAGAACACACCATAGCTGCAATTTTACTACAAAAAGATGATCAAGGAAGTGAAAAACCAATAGCCTTTTTTAGTAAATTTCTAAGGGATGCCTCATTAAAGTATAAAACAATGGAGAAACAAGTTTTTTCTTTGGTAAAGTCCATTAAGGATTTCAAGGTATATATTTTATATTCTCATATAGTAGCTTATGTTCCAAATGTTGTAGTCAAAGATATCCTGACACAGGATGGATTTGATGGAAAAACGGGAAAATGGATAGCTACTATTTTAGAGTATTATATAGAGATAAAACCTACCAAGTTAATTAAAGGCCAAGGGTTGGCCAAACTCATGGCTGAAAGAAATTTCCAAACCCTAGACATCAATCTTATTACAGAGCTAGATAACGAACAGGAGATCGCGACTCCACAAATCAGCCAATCCTTTTTAGATTCCCCCTGGTATGCTGATATAATATATGTTCTATAAAACTTGCAAGGTCCTCCAGGGTTATCCAAAACTAAAATTAGGTTTTTGAAAATGAAAGCATCAAAATTTTGCATTATGGATAATACTTTATTTTGGAAAAATCATGAAGGCATTTTGTTAAACTGTTTATTAAAGGAAGAATCTGACAAAGTACTCCAAGAATTTCAAGCAAGAGATTGCAGTGTACATATCTACTGGAAGTCAACTTCTGACAAAATTCGAAGAGTTGGATTTTACTGGTTAACCTTGTTCCCATATGTGAAGAAATTTGTAACTTCTTGCCATAAATGCCAAATCTTTGAAGGCAAAAGAAAATTGTTACCTTTACCATTGAAACCTATTTCCATAGAAAAACCTTTTCAACAATGAGGTCTTGAATTCATTGGAGAAATCCATCCACCCTCTTCTGCTTAGCATAAATGGATCCTCACTGCAACTAATTACTTCACCAAATGGATAGAAGCTATTCCCTCTAGACAAGCCACTGATACTATAATAATAGGTTTTCTAGAGGCTAATATTTTGTCTAGGTTTGGTTGTCCTAACGAAATCATCATAGATAATGTTATAGCCTTCAAGTCAAAGAAAATGATTGCTTTCTGTCACCAATATCATGTAACACTTGGTCATTCCACAACTTACTATCCTCAAGGGAATGGTCTAGCAGAATCTTCCAATAAAAGTCTAATAAATATTATCAAAAAGCTATTGGAAGAAGATAATAAAACTTGGAACAAGAAATTGACCAATGCTTTGTGGGTAGACAGACTTACTACCAAGAAGTCCATTGGAACCAGTCCCTATGAGCTAGTGTATGGAATGGAAGCAGTGTTTCTCTCACATTTAGGGGTTCCTATCATGAAAATACTTTAGGAAGCCCAAGTGGAACCAAATGATATACAGAGGAGAGTTAACCAGACCATCCATTTACAATAAACTAGGGAGGAAATGTACCAAAGATCCCAAGTACTACAAGAAAAATTCAAGAAGATTTTTGACAAAAGGAATGAAGCAGGAGAATTTTATCTAGGAGACCAAGTATTAAAATGGGATTCAAGAAGAGAGGACAAAGGGAAACATGGGAATTTTGACTTCCTATGGAAAGGACCATATATAAATATGCCTTCAGAGGAAATAATGCATATTTTCTAAAAGAATTAGATGGCATAGAGATTGAAGGAGGACCAGTCAATGGTCAAATTTTAAAGCACTACATTGACCCCATTCACTAATTTTACAAGTTTAGTTGTACATATTATATCCTTGATAATGTTCAGTGTTGATTAGATGGTAAAAGTTTCAAAGTTGAAGCTTGAAGAGAAGGACCTAAGCTTCAGAAATATTACTGTCATATATACCAATAAAGCAACAAGGAAAAGGAAATTACAGAGTAAAATCATAGTCTTTCAAAAGGTCATTGATCTATTGTTCTTGACTTTCCACCTAGAAAAGCCATCCCCAAGTGGATAAGTAGATAGGTAGAGTGAATAAAAGGAGCTCAACAGTTTAATCTAAGCCCTTGGATGTAATATGTGTAGATTTAGATGGATTGCTATATGTAAAAGAAAAAAGTGTGATAAGGGTTTGCCAATTTAAGTGCACCTTGATAAAGAAGTAAAAATGTTAGGTTAAGTAGGTAGGGTAAGTAGATGATTGGTTGCAGAATAAATGCACGATGAATGGTTAAGTTTAATGCTCAAATCTCTTGCTTTCATCACCTAGGACAAAGCACGGATCATAATGAAGACAACATATCAAGAATTCAAAATCAAATTAATTAACTTCCTCACTCTTTTTCCCATAATTTTTACTAATTTCCCCTAAGTACTAAAGGCACCTATAACAAGTTAGGGGGGCTCAGAGCATTTCTCTAACTTTTGGAGGGACCAGACCCTCGGCCCAATAATTTGAAATGCCTAAATTACTTAAGCCCCCTTCATCAATATTTCCCCTTCATAAATTCATTCATTCCCTTTATAAAGCTTTTCTTAGAGTAAAATCCTATTTTACTTAGGGAAATTAAAACATTTTATCTCAAAACCCTCACATTCTACTAGTCTAAGTCATGAATGTTGTATGTTGAAATGCTTTCGGAAACATTTTAACTTAGAGCATATTCATATACTACTAAGTCATATTAACCATTAACTTGTATTATTATTTAACTCCCGAAAAATCACCCATTGCCCGTATTATTATTAAAATCCCAATAAATATATATCTTGCCCCACAGTTGAAAAATAACCTTAATAACATTGATAAATGGGATTAATTAGTCAACCCGTGACTAATTAAGAACCCCGGCACCTACCACACTAAAATAAAGGATTGATTAATCATTAGGATTAATTAATAACATTTTGACCAAACACATCGCCCCCGATGTAATTAAAAGCCTTTTATTTAAGTCGGGCCCCCTCCATTAACCATCAGTCACTTCCCAATCCCCGACCATCATCCGATCAAATCTTTTAGATCCGACGGCTATCACTCATACCATGTGGGCCCTTTGGTCGAATGTTAAACGTGCGATATGAGCAGTTTTCCAAAAATTGCCGATGTTATGTGTCAATTGACAAATGGAATCGCGTGACCCTCCCTTAATACCGCCAACCTCCCATAAGTGGTGTGATGAAACCCACTTACCACCTCGCATAAACGACAAAATGTCACATCATCAAGTTGATGCCATCTATCCTTATCGCTAACCCACCGAAACATTGACTTTGCATAAAAAGCAAGTGTAATATATTATTTGTCCTTTATTCAGAACAATCCCATGCATGCACGCAACATGTCCAAAATTAACTAGCGAGTCCCCCAACTATCAACCACCTTGAATGTTGCCTTTCAGTGCCACTCTAGTTCATTGTGTGCATCCTGCGAATGTGAAAATCATAGCGAGTTGCCCAGGAATAGGTATTTACCAATTTTTTTCCTGAAAACCCTGTTGTATACTGAAATTCCTCTGAAATTTCTTTAAAACCCAAAGTTTTTAATTCAATTGAGTTGTTAGCTTAGTCCAAAACTTCCCAAGCACCTCTGTTTTAATTAAATTTCATTGGAAAATCCCAATTTCGTCCCTAAAAACATAATAAATAGGGATGGAAACCCCCATGGCCCTAAATATACCTCCAATCACTACTCCTCACAGGGACTTGGACTACCTTCCCTTAGTAGATAAAGACTTCCAAATAAATGACCTTCAATCTGATAAATGCCCCTTGAAAGTATATTGTCGATGCCAAGATGATTACCTGAACAATTCTGATACCATAGGACTGTGGGAATCAAAACTCCCAAAGTACCTATTCCCTTCTATGCACATTTTCCCAGGCATTATCCATCAATGTCATGCCAGTTATAATCCTAATCTCAGAGCTGTAATGTCCCCTGATCAGTTAGTCCTGTTTACAATTACTATTAATTCAATTAATGAAATGTTGCAGTGTCAGCCTGGCCAGAACCTCACCCTCATTTCCGTTACAAAATTACTAGAAAAATCCACCAAAATGTCTGGTTCTGAACTCAGCCGTATTTTCCATACTTTCATGGATAAGAATCATATACCCAAATATCCCCCTGCTTACCTAACATGTTTCTTTACTAATATGGGCAAAGATATTGTTAATATGGTTGCTGGCATTATGGGTTTCAATACTAGTGAGTTTGTTGATCAATTGACCCTAGCTTTCATGTCTATCTTCACCCCTGGTCAGCCCCCTGATGCCAAATATGACTATGCTGCATTCATAGCTGACAAAATCCACGACCAATTCATGAGGCTAGAGAATGAGAGAGTGTTCAAGTATTCTACAGTCTTGTATCACCTGTTTCTTTACTACCAAACTGACAAATTCCCATTCTCTATGCATAAGCTTGATACCAAAGCTAACCCTAGGTCATTCATTTTCTGAACCTCTATTTTTCACTAATCACCCTCTTCTCCCTATTCATATATAGATTTCAATGATCAGTTTGTCCATGCTATAACTACCATGCTGACAAGAATTTCCTCCCCTATAATCAGTGATGTTATCAACATAATCCTTCAATTGTCAAAGCAGTATAGGATAGGTGACTGGTACTTATACCAGAATCATACTGAGATCAGAGTATATGGGTGTGAACTGCCTCCCTACAAATTGCCCAAATATGTCCCCATAAGATTATTTTCCCTAGAGTACTATAGGAAAATAATCAACTCTGATCAAATCCACTTCATGAAAGCAAAGAAGAAAACCCATCTGAGCATCAAAGACCACATAGGCCCATTTGTGGGCAACAATAGGAAAGTAGGGCAAGAAGCAGAAAAAATCATAGAAATGGAAATGCATTTAAAGAAAAGTTTTTATTGGGTTTATGACCCTCACAATTTTCATCTATAATATGAGGATAAAACATAAGTTGTGACCTTAAATCCATCACAGAATCCCTGAAATAGAAAAATATGCCAATTTAAATGAATGGAGGGAAGGGACATTGGTAGAACAAGATAATGATAAAGTTGAAGTTGAAAATGTGATGACAGACATGGAGAAGAGATTTGACCTAGACTCCTTTGTACAGGTGCCTATAGATTCTTCCCAAAGGCTAGCATAGGAACCCAATGCTCCCACAGCAGAGCCTTCATAGAAGCAAACTCGAGAAACAAGTGCCCCTACATCAGAACAACCAGAAAGAGAATAACAGCCAGAGGAATCAGAGAAACCTGAGATCTTGGAAGAATTATCTCCACCACATCCACTACCAGCTCAAACAAACATGAGTAATCCTCCAGTGCTACAGACTCCTCTAAATGCGGAAAGAAACTTGAAAAGAGAAAGGGGAGTAGCTACCCCTTCTAGCAGACCCACAGATCAAACCTTTGCTAAGAGGCAAAGGTTGAATCCTTACTCAGAGGAAAAATTCATTGGGGAGACTACATAGAGCATGAGGAAAGAGGAGACAGATAGTTTACAAACATCCCCAATAGGTGGGACACCCTCAAGTTCATAGAGGCAAGTTCTAGAAAGACAACCCAATAGAGAGGTTTCATCCTTTAGGTCTTCTTCCAAGAAGATTATAGATATAAAGGGGAAGTTTAAAGAGATCAAGACAAAGAATGAGTAGCTAATTCCCCAAGCCTATGCTAAATATTTAAAAATGGCTGCCACAAACCAGACAAGACTGATGTCAGCCTTTGACATCAAAGAAGGTAAAATGCAGATGAGTTTCCTGAAGCCCACAGTGCAATAGCCAAAATCCTTGGTAGATGATCTCAAAATTGATTTTGAGGTTTTGGCTAAAGACATGCACCCTATCGACCAAATTGAACTACACAAGAAAATGGGTGAGATGGTCTATTCAACATTGACCAGTAAAGCAATGATGGTTCATAGATTGTAAAATTCATTGAGCAACACTACAACCCAATTGCAGTTGGAGAAAGCCTCCTCACAGGCAAAGGATAATAGAATAAAATCATTGGAAGAGTTAGTAATTGGGTTGGGTCATGACCCAAAGGATGTTAAGGTAGCAAAAAGCTTAATCAAGAAGAGGAATGAAGACATAGCTACACTTAGAAAATAACTGAAATTGCCACCCCTCATACACCCTCAAACTACCGAGATTATAGAGAAGAAAAATGAAGAAGAATTTATGGACTTGGTCCTTATGTTAAACAAGTAATTCAAGGAAACAAAGCAGGAATTGGAGAAAGTAGTGCAGTCAAGGCAAAGTGAGTCGACCATCCCACCCCAGATTGTAGTGCCTATAGTTTCAATAGCAATCCCTTCCACTGTGGCAACTATTTCAACACCAAACGTTCCTTTAGCAACAACCACACCGGTGGAAGCAACAGGTACAACAAAAATAGGTACATCAACGCAAAGCACAGAGGACTTAATTAAGTCAATGGAAGAAATGAAGCTCCAAGTAATAGAGCTACAGAAGGTAAAAGAGAAGTTCACTACTTTGGAGCAGAAATATGATTTATCAAAGATAAGTTATACAAAATAGAGAAGGGAAAATAAGAGCATGACAGAACAGATTAAAGCATTGGACAAGGACCTGACTTTGGAGGGCCTTTGACAGACATCAGGAAGACATTGTGTACCAATATCAATGATTCATCAGTGATATTTGGTCATCAATTCAAATTATTTTTGAACAGATTGCTTTAGTAAAGCTTGCTCTTGAAGAAATGGAGAAGACCATAAAAGAGTTGGGGAGAAAACCTGATGAAGCAATTAGATTAATCAATTTTCTGAACTGTAAAAGCAGCCAATAGTTAGAACAATTAGATATTAAGGGTAGGACTACTACCATCCTCGAACTGAAGAAAGTGTTGACCAAAAGGAATTTGATTCAAGGCTAGAACGTAGATGTCAAAGCATGCAGGAAGATATAAATGAGTTCATGAGAAAATTTGACATCCTAAGAATTAAAGGACTCCCAAGCCCTTTAGTCATCAATGATAAGCTAATGGTTTAGATTGATTACATTGATAAATTACATTAGCAAGCTAACAATCAGGCTAGTTCATCTGCAACCAAGGCATTACCAATAGGAAAAGTGTTGTACGACAGTTTAGAGAACCTTTTTTTATTGAACATGAAGTAAAGCACTTATTCCCAGTACAACCCAATTTTGTGAAGTATACAGAGGCTGATGAAATTTATAGGAAGTTGGTAAGGATGAAAATACCAAATGAAGAATGGTAGACTAACATGATAGACATCCTTTAAATTACTATGGTAATAGTGAGGTAAATAGAAATATTTACCACAGTAAAGCTTGGTAAAAAGGATGAAAGCTGGTAAACAGGTAAAGTGTATCAGACACAGGTGAAAGAGTACCAGTTGAAAAGGTCAAATCAAATGTCCAGCATAGAGTTACTAGGGCAACAACAATATGCACATTTGTAGAGCATGCCTCCAACTCCTTCAATAAAAACAGGGACAACAACAATCAATTCACTATCTGTTTCTATATTCGAGACCATCTGTCTCTATATTTGTGTGTAAAGATCTTCTATATTCCTAGAATAAATCTCATTTAGTTATGAGATAGTTTGATGTAAATTTTGTATAAATACTTCTCCATTCGAAGTATTAGGTGTGGATTATATAACGTTTCTGTAACTCTACACTATCAAGTGAAGAAATCTTTTGTACTCAAGTCTAGATTTTTGCTGGAAAAGGAATAAAAGTTGAGGACATTTCATCAGATTCATGTGCAGTCTAATAGAAAATTTCATCAGATTCATTGTGATTTATGTGTTTTCTATATGTTTTAATGTTCCATGCATCTCAAAAATAAATGGTAAAATAGTCAAAGTATATTAGAATTAGCTTCATTGCTCTCTGATATCAACAATATGTCGTTTACATGTTTTCTTCTAAACTATTTCGGTAAAGGAATTCTTAATTTCTCCTCTATCCCTATAGTTTTCTTTAATAAGTCCCTGGTATAGGATTCTTAATTTCGTTATGTTGGTTGACCTATCTTCCCCTCTTCTTTCTAATCCTAACTTGAGGATTCTTAATTGCCCTCTTGTTTTGAATAGAAATATCATCCATTTAAGCCCTGAATTTGTTTTTACTCTGTTATCCTGTCTGTTGAAATCCCACCTCAGCAATTTGACTTGATCCAGTGAATTCTCCTTGATTGACTCCATAGCCCAATGGCCTAAAGCCTAGTTTGCCCATTTGTTGTAGAATTCCACCAATCTCAAGCAAAACAACCTTGAACATTTATAACTAGCCTACAATCTTTTCAAATAAAGCTAAACCATAAAGAGAAAGCCCTCTCTGAGTACAGATTGGCTATATTTTTTACTTAAAAGATTGGTTTGTGGTTTCCTTGAATCCCTTTCCTTCTTTCAATAACTTCTAAGGAAAATCTGAGTGATAACAGGAAGAATGTGATTTTTAAAACTTTCTTGAAGCTCATTCAAAAGCTCAATTCAAGGTCTATGTTGCTACAAGAAATATGAAAAAGAACATAGATGTGAATATATTATTGATGTTTTTATGTATTTGTCAAGCATGTGATCATCCTCTTTTTGTTAAAAGTTACTTATCCATTTCTACTTGGAGATATTATGCGGAAGAAGTAAGGAAGCTACCCAGGGAAAAACAGATTGATTTGAAAAATCATTTGGAAGGTTCATTGGCTCTTTGTGGCCTCTGTAATGATGCCCCTGAAGAAGTCATTGTCACCATCTGTGGTCATGTATTTTTCAATCAATGCATATTAGATCACCTTATTCAGTCAGATGATAGCATTTTCCCTACTGAAGGCTACAAAAGGTGTCTCAGGGATGATTACGTGTTTTCTCTAACTGCCTTAAAGAATTTCACTTTTGATGATAGTATCAATGATGAGATATATACAAGTTTAAAAGGGGTTAGTGAACTAGATTTAAAATTTGATAGTCTAGACTTTCATTCTTCAAAGATCAAAGTTGCAATAGAAACTCTCTAAGCATGTAGCAATAGTTATGTCAAAAATATCAATAAAGATTCATTTGTAATGTCTGGTAGTGGTAATAGTAATCAACATGCAAAGACAAGTCTAAAGAAGCAGATTATAAAGACATCGAAGAAATCCATAGTTCTCTCCCAGTGGAAAAGTATGCTAGATTTCCTTGAGATTCCACTAAAATAATCATGAATAAAATATAGAAGGCTAGATGGAACTATGTTTGTAATAGCACAGGATAAAGTTGTGAATGATTTCAAGATACTCCCTAAGGTAATTGTTATGACAATGTCCTTGGAAGTTGCAAGTCTTGGTCTCAACTTGATTGTTGCATGTTATGTTCTTCTGCTTGATCTTTAATGGAATATAAAAAATAATTACCAACCTATTGATATATCACACCAAATTGTACCAATGTTTCCTATAATGGTTTCTTGATTTACAGTTAAAGGTACGGTGTAAGATCGTATTTTATCACTCCAATAATGGAAGCAAGAAATCCTCATCTCATCATTTAGGGAGGATGGAGCTAGTGGCAGTCAGATGCCTTACATAGGAGTACTTGAGATATCTATTTATGGTTTGAGGACATTGGTCTTAGTTCAATAAAGGACAAGTGACTAAGGAGTTACAGAAAATGAAGTTGTTGTAGCTCCTAGAGACAACATCTTAGTTGAAAGAAGACCAAATCCTAGGACATCTTGATGAGCACTTTAAGGATCTACTGATATTTTCTATTACACTCTGTATCTATTATATTCGAGATGGAGTTGATTCATAACCTTCCTTAATAAGAGAAATATAAGATTGAATGCCAAACATAACTCACGTAAGCATTAATATCTAGCTCTAGTAGCCAACATCATATAAACGTGCAATTTCAAAGGCAATTTGTATTATATCATATGGAAGAAATAAAGAGGACAAAAAACCAACGCATGGGGCTTAAAACTAAGAATATTGTTCATTTAAGTTTAGCGTGAAACAAATGAGAAGGAGATTTTAATGAAATGTTGAGATACATGGAGAGCATTTTAAAGATAATGATTCATATAAAATGTAGGCATCATTAATCAACATTAGACCTAGATGAATCCATAATTCCATGAAAAACATATCCAACATCTGCTATTACATGTAATTTGAGAAGAACAATGAAAACATATGGAACAAATACAAGAGGAAATACATACTGCACATTTATATGAGCTAGAATCACTAAAAACTTTTATTAATCTTCCATAGTGCATACATTCCATGGAAAATTTGCATAGATTCTCTCTTAGAAAACCAAAATTTTGAACCCTTGGTTCGATATCCGAAATTGTTTATATAGGGCCTCAAAGGGAGAGCCCAGTACAAAATATTCCTTCTTGATTTGGCAGTGAATCATCAGAACAAAATATCAATGTGCTCAATGACATAGTTGTATAAACCAAATTCTAATTAACTGATATATTTTCTTGTAAAATAAGTGTCTATGTAAAATAGAAAATCGAATTGACAGGGTCTACACAATCAGCAGCATCCTTAATCATGATAAGCAGGATCTGGAGGCAACATCGTTGGGTTGATGATCTAAAGCACAAGAGGGTTTACAAATTTCTCACAAATTTTCCATAATGTTGCTGCTGGTATAGGAGCATGAAAGAATTGTTGATACGTGATCTTGAGATTTGAGACCCATGTATAGTCCAACCTAGGGTAGAACAAGGTCTTTATCAACCCTAATAGCTGGAAATCCTTTATGAGATAGTTAACCATTGTTTACCTTTAAGGGTGGAATTCTTATCATGGGAGGATTCTAACTTTCTCTTGGCCTCCAACAACTCTAGTTGTATTGTGTCCATGAGATTATCAATCCCACAAGATCCCAACAACTAGGAAACCCTTCCCTAATGCTTTCATCAAACTCATCACGAAAAGCATCCACATCATTTTGTACCACCCTTAGGCATTCCTCAGCTCTGACTCTGGCCTCCTTCTTTTGGAAAACTTTAGAGTTCTCCATGATTGCAAACACTTTATCTATTACATCAATTGGCATCAACTCACTGAGTGGCCTTTCATTCACAAAATGGATGAACTTTTTGTCAATCTAGGAGTTCTTTTGCCCATCTTTTTTGGAAGCAACGATAAAAAAATCATAATCCTTAATCAAAATTTTTTGTTCATCCATCAGAGTTATGTATTCCCAATTTATTTTTATTCCTGCTATAATTTCATCCCAGATAAGTTGTTTGGCTAATAGGAGAGACATATTTCCTTTCATCTTGCCTTTTAGTTCAGTAATCACCTAGTTTGTTGCCTGTAAGTTCCTACCAATTATGTCTATGTTGGTCTTGGTTGTCTCAAGTTGTTTTTCTTTCTATGCTAGGTTCTTATGGACAATGTCCAAATCATTCTGCACTTTCTTAAACTCCCCTTCTCAAAGTTGGAGTTCGATGAGGGTATTGGTGAGCTTCTCTGTGCGATTTTGGGGGTTTTCAAGCACAACCACTGCACAAATGTGCATGTCTATCCTCTGTTGACATTATGTTTTCTGTTGCTTGAGAGCTACCATCTCATTATTTCTTTCTGTCAGTTCTTTGGCCAGGATTTATTTCTCTTCTTCCACCTGTGTAAGTTCCTTATATTACACATGTTCACTACCTAACATCTTCAGTTTGTCTATCAGCTCTTGTATCTCTGCTTTTTAACTTTGATTGAGGGATTCAAATGCATCATTATCTTCTATATTTTCCCCAAACTTCACAAACAATTCCTTGAAGTTTTCATTCTGCATGTGTAGAGCTCTAGAGTTAGCTCTCTCTCGTTTCAACCTTGTTTCTTCATTCACCAGCAACTTCTTAACCTTCTTGATGGTCATTGAATTTATATTTAGTTCAATGTAGAACATTTCCCCCACATTCCTGTGGAATTTAATCTTATCTGGCAGAGTGACACTGGTTAATTCTAATGAAATGTGAAGTGCCTTAAACTAATAGCCCGAAGGCAATGACTATGCTAGTGGATGCTACAAGGAGAACTTCATTTGATTTATCTTTAAGTCCATGGCATCTAGAAGTCTAGTCTGTTAGGGGACTAAGTGAGATGTCATTTGTCGTTGCATCTCATCCCTTAATTTCTTGTTTCTTTCTTCAATGACCTTTCCAATAGGCTAGCTTGGTTCAGTAGTAGTAACACTTATTTTGGAACTTGGAACAACAACCTTGGAAGAGGATGAGGTAGCAATCTATAATGGGTCTTCCTAGGTCACCTGGAAGCCTAGTTGATCTAGTCTTGTCTCTACTAGCTTGATCTCAATTTCTTCTTCCTCTATCTCTTGGGTTTTTACCTTTTTACTGGGGTGTACATATTCCATCTCAAAATCTTCAGCTTGGTTAACAGTCCTTTTATGTGCCTTGTCCTTCGATGTTTGAGTCTCAATCTCCATCTCTATATTAATAGGCATGAATCAGAGTTAGCTTTCCATTTGATCTCAGGCCTATCCTCATGTTCATAAATCGAATCTTTTACGCTCTCTCTTCTCTTGGAAATGACACCATGAGGATCATAATGCCATACTTCCCCTAGGTTAAAATTCATCTGCCTGAGTAATTTCTCAACTGCCATGTGGGCCTACCTAGAATTGACAATATAAGGTCCCACAGGCCTACCCAATTTAAACATATATCCCTTATTAGATGGAACAAAGTGAACTTGGTCTGCATTCAAGCTCTGTCTGATGTACTCAAGAGAAAAAATCCTCATGGGCATAAACATACGTAAGCAGTAAGGAGGAAGCTCACACCCATAGACCCTTATTTATGTGAAGTCCTCAAACATGTACTAGTCCCCTACCCTAGCATCCTTGCTGAGTTGGAGGATTTCTTTCTGTTGAGGGAGAACTCTAGGAGGCGAAACACCATCAATTATTTTTTATGAAATGGCCATATAGGAGGATATAAACTCGGAATATCCCTCATGCTCTTGTTTTTTCCTAGCAGCAATGTCCCAATTGAAAATAGTCTTCCTCTATTTGTTGGAATCCACGAAACAGAAATCCAGGAACTCGAATTAATCTATATGAGTGCACACAAACAAATAGAATAGCATGGAGTAATACTTAAAATAGGAGGTGGTGGGGAAGTGGTGTAGCTGGAATCTTATGGCCTTGGCTAGGTAAGCAGGGATGTTAAACAAATGGTCAAGTTACATCATTTTCCTTAGAAACCCTAGAGAGGATTCAAAAGATATATTTGCATCATCATACCCAAACTTATGACCAATTAGGGATAGGATGGGTTGAATAGGCTCTACAAAGAGGGTTATAGGGAAATTGGCAACAATAGGCAGAGATTGTAGATCAGGGACCAAGACCATTTGTAGAAAGGATTGTTTCTTATTAGCTATGAGGATATTCTAATGCTAGCCTAATGTCATTTATGTGAACTAATGGGGTTCAAAGGAACTTGTGTAAACTAGGGTCTTTTAAATTATCTCTAGGGTCACCTCAAGGATTTTGACCCTGGCTAAGGAGATAAAATAATTTTTCTCATCTATATATGTTGTTTCTAGCTAGGAGACAAACTCAAGAAAATGGTGCACTTTTGGTGCAATTTGGTAGTACAGGCCCAAGTCAAACACCCAAAATGGGTCTTCCCCTCTTATGTGGCTACCATACGAGTTAAATCACAGTTCTGCGAGGTTCTAAGCACTCTAGGGGTCCAAAATTTTCACCTTAGTATCCACAAGATTCTCGACACTGGAGGATGGTTTAGCCTCATGAGTTTTAGAAAGCTTGGGCGCTGCCTTCTTCATTTTTCAATGAATAATCAACTCAATTTGCAAGTGAAAGGGTTTGACTAGTTACTTATTTGCCCTCAAGAAATTGAAATGGTGATGGAGGGGGTGCTTCAGAATGTTTGAATGGTTGGACGACATTTGCAGAGCAAACAAAAGGTGGGAGGTGTTTTCACCAAGAGGCAGTTCAAAACTTTCAAAAATTTGAGGACGCGTGGCAAAAGAGATTGGGTGGTGATAAGTAGAGGAGCGTAGAGTTGTTATCATTTTGTTTTGAATTCCCTACTTGGTTGAATGGTGCCAACAGACCGACCATTTTGGTAGGTGGCCCCCACAATCCTCCGGAATGGGTAGGAGGGTGGAACCCCTGATCCATCAATTACCACCAAGAATTAATCTGGGTCGTTGAAGTGGTGGGCTCGCTAAGTTTACTTGTCACATAGGGGGTAGATCCCTCTTATCACCCATGCACGTTTAACCCCCCCCCCCTCCTGCTAAATGATTTTGGGGTTGGGTCAAGAATATATGAACAATGATCCACCCATTAACCTTCTTGGATTTTAACTAGGAGGGAGCGTATGCTCCAATTTTCATTCTAGTTAGCTACACTTGCTTGGTGGGGGCTCCATAAGTGCGGATTTGAACTTTGGAATTTTTGCCATGGCACTAGGGCTTGAAAAATTTTCCCCATCACTGATTTAATTAAATTTTAGCCAAGGATCTTGATTTTGATCACTACCCAACTACTAGAGGGAAGCAGCAGGAGGAAAAGCTACTTTATTGGTTGGGATACTTTTGAATTTCATGGGATCAAGTTGTACATGAAAGTGAATTTTTTATATTTTGGCATAGTTCCATTGCATTGCTCCTTTGGAAGGATGCTCAAAGGTGCTAAGTAGCACAAGACTTCTTCTAATGATAATACTTTTTTCCTCATCCATTAGACAACTTCCCATATAAGAACTTGGAAATAGTATCATGGAATGTGACAATATCTTACAATGGTCTTTAACTACCAAATTTGATTCTTTTTTCTACAGGAACTCAATGGGCCTTGTAGTGTTTGAGAAAGAAGATCATAGATTATCTGGTTATTTCACTCCTTGCAAAATATTTACAATTCTTTTAAGTAATTTCAAATTATAAATCATAAGGTTTTTAAAGTAAATTCTTCTTATTTTCATAATTTAAGGGGCTTCAACGATCCTAAAATAGAGAATGAATAAATGGAATAGGAGCTTGCTAATGGTGACATCATTGTCAGGGTTTTGGAGCATATTTCATATTCCCTTGGGGATAAGTAAGGTGCACAAGATTCTCACAATGGCATTGGCAGCCGCAATGTTGGGCTTTTGAGCATCTAAGTCTCTCATTCGAGTCTTCAACTATTTCTCCTTTATTATGATAAATGGCCTCTCAAACTCATCAAATGCCAACGCCCTCCCTACAAATAGTAACAACATGTAGTACAAAGATTAAGGCCTAAACATACAAGTGTGCATTGAAAAAAATGTGGATTTTGAACCAAAGACCTGAGGTGTGTGTACTCCTCTCTGTGTGGATGACTGAAAATGGGGGAAATGTAGTGAAGTTAAAAATATAACATACATTGGCATCGTCAATGTATTGAATATCCAATGGTGGGGTTTGATATTGCGTTTGATGCTAGTGAAACCCTAATTTAAAACTCTCTTCAATCTAGTTTTCGCTCCCGCTCTGTCAAAAGTGAACAGATACTACATGTTCTTGAATGTAAACAAAGATTGGGGTTGGGAGGGATTTTGTAAACATTGGGGTTGGGAGTGATTTTGTAAAGAAAAATTAACGATTAATTTTTTCAACTATGTTAGAATTTTCCTTCTTGAAAAACAATAAATACATTATTTTATTTTCACATAAACACATTATACATTGTTTTATTTTCACTTGGATAGTATTTTTTTAGTTGTATTTGAGAAACTAATGCCCTCTTGCATGTTTTTTTGTTGTGTTTGAAATCATTTCTTGCATATTTGTTGTGTGTATAATAATAATAATAATCTAATTTCAACATTACCATTTTTATGCAAAATCTTTGTTGTTAAAGTTTATGGAGGTAGACATACTGTACTTTTGGAATAACATGCTACAAGGAAACACATTCTCTTAACTTGGTTGTGTTGAAAACATTTAAGTGTAAGAAGGAAATATGTGCTCTTAACTTGCTTGTATTGAAACTATTTAAGTGTTATTGCATATTAGGTGGGGCAAAGTAAAGAGAGTATATACAAAGTTGATTTAATAATTAAAAATAAGTGTTATTTTCTTAAAAGTCATATGACAAATTTGGAACGAGTAGGGTATCTACCCTAGCTGAAATATATTTAAATTGTTGTGTGAATGGGTTTATAAGACCCTAAGTTTTTATCTTGATAAAATGGAGTCCTCTCCAAGTCACTCACATAGATTAGGTTGTCATAAGAAAATTAGGTGCTTTTCCTTAAGATGTAAACATTTCATTTTAAGCAGTCTGATGATGTGGTTTCAGCGAGCCATTAAAACATGGAACAAGCATGCACATTTGGGATGCTAGTGTCATGTTCTACTTGAGGCATGGGTTCACATCCAAGAATACTCTAAGAAGGGTTGAGGTGGAATAGTTAGAGGGGTTGGGGGTTTTTGTCTCACTTAGAGGTGTAGAAAAGCAATTTATTCACAATGAGAAGTTGTGAAGCTAACTTAACGCACTTGACAAGTTGCAGAAATGAAAATTGGTAGTGATACTAAGTGAACATTCATTTATTGAAGTTAATACCCTCTCCTTGCACTACCACTTTGCAAGAAAAATAAGAAATGTGAAATATATGTGCAACCCGCTAAAGAGGTTCGCAAGGTTGTTGAAACATATATAGGTGTTTTTTTCATGTTGCAAAAGGAGATTTTGGAACTTGGAAGGTGACCATTGGATTAAATTTCTCATGGATTGTTAAGGAGGTGCAAGGATTTTATAAGGAATGAATTAAACAAATCTAACAAATAGGCCATATTGGGTTAGAATATTACAGGTTTTGGACATCCAAAGTTGAAGGTGCATTTTATGGAGGTGTAACATAAGCACCTGGGTGTGGGCCACATATTACGGGTATATTAAACTTTTATTGTGTGTTAGTGATGTTAGTGCATTGTGTTTGATAAATACTATCTAGAATGTGTTCCATGAAGGAAAAATCCCACAAATTTCAGATGGTTTAACTATTCACATTGTAAGGTGTGTTATGCCCCAATTTTGAGGAGACAATTAGAACCATTGTAGAGTGTGATAGATTCTACCATGGAGTTAGGTCCACTTACATGGGTTGAGGTGTAAAGTTACCCCATGAGTTGAGGAAAATGACTCCAATTCTTACCTATATAGATTTTTTTTGATATAAAATTAAAGATTTTTTTTGAGGAATGGAAGAGGAAGATAAGAAACGAGAGGCACTAATGTTAGCTGTAAATCAATCAAAAGGAAGGAAAAATGTCTCATATTAGCAGCATTTTTCAAGTTGCCTATTCAACAGGACTAAATTTTAGTTTGAGATTGGGAGTTGGCCTCAAAATCATTGATTGGGTACTCTATAAATCCAAGACCTAACATATCCAAGATAGTCCATTAGATATATTTGTCTTGGGCAAAGGTTGCAAAGGTTAAGGTGAAAATCTCCCATTTTTAATTTTGGTTTTAAACCTTCCATTTGAGAATGCTAAAAAAAGGGTCACAACCTTGAAAGGATCTCCTTGATTCTACCAAACCCAAACGTCAACGCTTAATCCATGGTGTTATTATTTCTATTTGAGTTTAGCATTGAACATTGAGATCTATCTGTGGATCCAATTTTCACTATGTTGTTTCAATTATGTGTTGAGAAGGTAATAAGTGCTATAGAGGATAAGAAAATTATTTTCCAATACCCATCTCTTGAAACCTCGCAAAGAGATGGTGTGCCCCATTTTTTTTTCATAATATTTCAACCACAAGTGCTTCCTATGAGGATGCCATTGAAGGAATGGTTTGTAAAAGAATTGGAAAAAACAAAATTTCATGTTGAGTCAAAGGAGGGGTATAGATTGCAGGTATCTCTAAAGGTCTTGACAAAGGTAAAGAGGAATGGTGTTATGTCCCTATAATACTAGTGATTCTCCAATTATTATTGTCATTGTAGCCCTTATT
>APFE030825700.1:0-15289 GCA_000404065.3 Pinus taeda | reverse complement strand
TGTGTAAATATTTCATTTACATTCACTGTTGTGTGAAAACAAAACTTACAGGGATTTACACATTTACCTTTTCACTTCTGTGTGAAACAACTCATGGTTTTGAAACCAAAACTGCCCCCTGGTTTTCTTCATTCACTTCTCCTCCTTCTCCTGCACTGCTGTGCATTCTTTGCATTCCATTTACATTACAAACAAAAATGGTTTTTACGCTGGTGTTGCTTTTTACCATTTTCTCATTTAACATTTCAAACCCAATGAAAAACATTTACATATCTGTGCGTTCCCTTGCCATATAATATTTTTAATCTCTGTGATTTTCCCTTTGCTGCTGCAAATCCATATTTCTATTCTCCCCGTGTGCGATTCACTTCACACTACAATCTCTGTGTTTTTCATTGGCTGCTGCGAGCCCACACAACTTCTCACCATGTGCAATACACCATTTTCTCTGGTCTGTACTCTGGTGCTGCGGACCCTGTTTTTATCTTCACCGTGTGTTTTTCACATAACACACATTGGATTACAATCCCCTGTGTATTATCTAATGGCTGCCGCGCACTCTAATCCTTTTTTTATTCCCATGTGCAATACACATTACACATTACATTTTTCAATCCCCGTGCGATAATAAAAAAAATATGGTCAACGTTTTTTTTAAAACATATATTAAAAAAAACTTACCCATACTCCCGCCGTAAGAAATATTAAAACCTTACCAAAACATATGACAGCAATTAATTTAGCGTATGGGATGCTGCACGCCTTATTAAATTTTAACAGGCCCCGTATGTACTTGTGACAGGTTAAACAGAGGAGTCCTTTCCTGGAAATCGAACGGCGGAGAGGAGTCATCATCAATCGAACGGATATCGGAGAGGGTGAGTTGACCGTGTGATACCTTCCGATGGAGGCCTGAGGCTGATGTCATGCGAGCGTCACTGTTGGACAGTTGTCGGCTCCAAATTGCATCGGAGCCCTTCGTCGGAATGTTCCCTCGCCAGAGAGCTGGCCGGATAGGTTTCAGGCGGCCGGTTTCTGTTTACAGCTGGGTGGTTTGCCGTGCGTGGCTTGTGGCATTGCAATGGTGGTTTCGCTGCCGTCGCTGTTCCCTGCACAGCGGTTGGAATTAATATTCCAACACAGGTTTTGCAGGCCAAGCACCGATGACCTCCTCCAGGGGATGACAAGTCTGCGTGAGATACTCCACCCAGTTGAGAACCTTAAACTTGTTAAGGTTGAAGCTTGTATAAATCTGGACTGGTTGTTTTAAGTCCTCTGAGTAGAGGCATGCTTGGTCTTCCATGGGCATTTCGAAGAACTCTTTGGTTATCACCATCATGATTTTCATGACATTCTCTGCCACGCCATGGTTCAGTATCTGATATCAGACAAAAAATATAGTCACTTGGACACGAAACTTGACTAGTCGTTAGATTAATACCAACATATCAACGCAAATGTATAGACTCTATAGGCTGCAAGTGTAACGGAAAATCAACCAATAGTATAAGTATATGACGAAAGGGACAATTGTTGGTTAGGGATTGAAGTGTGTACCTGCAAGAAAACATCCTCTTCACATGCACGTCGAATTTGATGGATGACTGTCCTTTTGTTAGGGCCATCTAGGCCTTTGAGATCTACCACAGGGAGGCTCTCAAAGTAAGAGATTTGGGACTTATGTGGGTGTTCATGGGGAGGAAGGATGTATCTTTCCTGCACCTCAAGGTTGCTTGTTCCATTTGATATGAGCTTCTCAATAATACTACTGAACTGTTGGGTCTAGTCATCTATTGCAGAAGACATGTTGCTCCAATTTGTGTGATCTGGACAATAAATTGGTAGATTGGGAAGTGGATTAATTGTAGACCGGTTTGAGGATTAAGTTTTACAAAATCCAGATGGCTCATGAGATTGGTTTCACATCAAAAATTTGAAGGGGTGGATTGACTTTAGAGTTCTTGACGATGGAGTTTTGTCCAAATCCCAAAGTGGCTTATGGAATACTCATGAAATATTATGACATTGGTTTTTGATAGAGGTCATTTGACATTAAAAATTTTCCAAAGGCCGCTGTAACAAATAATTAAATTCTTTTGCCAGTACTGATTGATTATTTTATAATATTGAATGGACGAAGCCGTGAACCTGTGTCATTATTCATGGCTTCTCTTACCCAACTTCTGTTAGTAAAGAACATCTTTGCCTGCAATTTGATTTTTTATGTTTTTTTTTTTTAAATGGGCTCCTTCATCAGTTTTAAATTGCAGTGGAAAAAATATGGCAAGAATAATTAAAATCAAGCCATTCCTCACATGAAAATGAAACACTATGTCATATTCAAAAGTCAATTCAAGTTTCCAAAATTTCATTTCTTAATCATATTGTTTAATCATCCCAATCAGAACTATTTGTGCCATAGGTACTAGTCTAATACATTTTAATATCGTCCTCTAGACTGTATTGGTTCACATGAAAATGAAACACGGTGTAATATTCAAAAGTTAATTATCTGTCATTCAAATTTCCAAGATTTCATTTCTTAATCATCATATTTTTTAACCAGCCCAATCAGAACTATTTGTGCCATAGATACTAGTCTAAAACATTTTAATATCGTTCTCTAGAATCTATTGGTTCAAATGAAAATGAAACATGATGTAGTATTTGAAAGTCAATTATCTTTCGTCCAAGTTTCCAAAGTTTCATATCTTAATCATCTTTTTTAACCATCCCAATATCTAATACATTTTAATATCGTTCTCCAGAATCTATTGGTTCACATGAAAATGAAACACGACGTCGTATATGGAAGTCAATTATCTGTCGTTCAAGTTCCCAAAATTTCATTTCTTAATCATCTTTTTTAACCATCCCAATCAGAACTATTTGTGCCATAGATACTAGTCTAATACATTTTAATATCATCCTCTAGAATCTATTGGTTTACTAGTGGGTCTATTGGCCAATTACTTGGGGATTTTGAATTTATTAATTTGGGTAGAATTCATGATTACTATGCAACAAATATTCAGAGGTCAATCATTAAGCCTATAAGTGGGACTAAAAGAAGTTAATGGTTTCAACGACTCACATATAAGATCATAGTTCCTTTACGACAATCACTAGTTTCATGATCCCATTCTCACACCATCTCATGAAAATATTTTAATTATCATAAAAACCACTAGAATTAAAATCCAAAGGGCCATGTTAGTTGGTTTTATGGCACTCACTCGGAGTTTCATTCATGTGTGGGAGGTCATATTAACTCCCCACGATTCTCATTGCACAATAGAAAAGAATGCATCTCATCTGCTCCACCACCTTGTAGAGTGATGAATTCGACTAGTTTGAGCATTCATATTTTTAGTTGCAATACGATAGGCATCACACATTGTGAGGGCTTCCTCTTCAATGATAAATTCCAGCACTGGTTCGACCCCCCTCACATATTACCTTTAAAAATTCTTCCACTAGGGATCTTTCCCTTTCGTCTCCACTCGAATTCTAGGCTCTTCCCCTCTTATAGCATCACCATGTCTACAAGTTTATACTCCCGGAGGCTTTGTAAAGAGCCCCGTCTGATAGACAACACCCTCAACTTTTATGGGAAGAGGACCTGACTCCCCCACCCTTGTATCCTAGTCAATTGGAGGAATTCACTCTGAGTGACCCATCCTAGAAAGAACATAAGAATAGCGAGAGTGTGGGACAACTTCAGCAGTGTGGGGTTTGACAATGTTGGCATCTCCAGGTTTGTCTCCAGTTCCATAATTCATAACAAGGTGATTTCCAATTGAGCTCTTCTCCATGGGATTATATTTATTTTCATGTCAAAATAATTTGTCACGTGTAAATTATATGATGATAAGTCATTCATGATAAGATATTGTGGGATCATGTGTATCTAAGGGCCAAACCAAAAAAGAGCACCTTGAGGTAGGGAAGCTCAACAAAGTTGGCTCCCAATTTTGTGGCCCTTTCCAAATACTTACTCAAATTGGACATGTAGCCTATCAATTGGATTTTCCTAGTCATATACATATACCTAACATATACCTACAATATGATCCTAACAATATTATTAATTGGAAGAATGTACAAGTAAACAATAAAGTGAAACAATTTTACGTGTGTTTCTTAATTAATTTTTAATGGAAGCTAACAAAAACTATAATGACCATGAATTTAGGTTGGGTGAAATGGATATTTTTTTGGTTGAGCCTCTAGATTGTGCTACAATAGAGAGCTATCACCTAGGTCAAAGTGTAGTGGAATCACTTCATCCTAGAAGAGGCTACTTGGAAGGATGCAAATTTTGTGTGTGAGGAATATTCCAGCCTGATGTAAGGGCCAAGAGGAAAACACTGAGGACAATGTTTCACTCAAGGGGGGATGTAATAAACCCTAGTAGTTTGTAAATATTCTAATTACTTTTGGTTAAGTTACTTAGTAGACTATGGACCATGCTAAAGGCGTGATATGAAGAAGTGATGAGCATAAATGTTTTTTTAATTTTCATTAATAAATATTTCATATAGTTATCCATGGAAATTATTGTGGGAAAAAATGTTGAAAGCAATATGAAATTCCTTGTAGATTCATATTTTCTTTACATACGTTTTATGCTGATCTTGTGCAGCCTTGAAATATTTTCATACTTTCCTCATAGTGTGCTCCATTTATTTTAACATGTGAGGCCCCAATATTAGTTTATATTTAGGATTACTCCAATCAATAGATGTCCTACGCTTTCATCTATGCAATACTTTGAACGGGATCATCCTCATGGAAAATTGAATGCATATGCCACTGTATTAGTTCGACAATTTATTGTAGAGATGTAAAGTGACAAAAGACTTATTAGGGCAGAGGTCTATGCCTAGACATGGATATATATAACTTACAAAAATTGGATGCCTGGACTTTGTAGAGGTATTTAATTGAGCTTATGTAATATATTTTTGACATACGAAGGCTTAAATATTTGCAGAATAAATATATGCAGAAAATGAAATAAATATCATGTTGTCTTGATTGAATATCTATGGTGATTTGAGTTTAGTTGGTTCCTTCAGAGGTAGTATTCATTACACAGTTTTGAAAATGGTATGCAGAGTGTTGAGCTAATTTATGTAACTAAATTAACACAAGTATTTATTATCAATCCGGGTTTGTGAAACTTGGAGGCAAATCCACTATTTGTGAAGATCAATTATAACCAAAATTTGAAAGATAAATGATTAAAAAATAAGAGAAAATATATCCTAAAACTCTTGATTCAATCAGCTTAAAAGAGGAAACATTGAAAGAGTTCTTGACTTAAGAAATCTACCTTCACCTCAGTTATTACTTAATGAATTAGAGATTATAACCAAAAACTCAAGATGCATAAATCATACATGAAAAAGGTTCTTAACTTAAGAGACACTTCAAGTTTCCCATAATAACTCATTCATCTCAAGATATAAATCTAAATGGAAACAAACTATTTGCATGTAAACAAAAGAGGCTAATTCTAATTCATCATTTCATAGAGAGAATGCCCAACTTGAACACTTGTTTTCCAACTCAATTAGATGATGAATAAACCATTAACAAATGAAATCAATCACTATTCATAACCATGATGCAATCTGAAATAAGACTTTGAAAAAACTAAAGCTACCATCAACCAGATTTGCAATGAAATAAAACTAGTTTAACTTGGAAGTGTACTTAGCTTGGAGTGGGGGCCCTCCACCCTTGCCTTGCACACTTATTAATATGATATCAGAAGCTTTATATCAGTCAAACATCCATGTATTGATTAGAAAAATGAGAGTAACACAAGTCTCCAACTTAAGTCTTCAAACCAAAAATATTACAGCATAAAAGTATCATATGTCAAGTGTGTTGAGCCATCAAAGTGTGGCTCTTAAATAAGGAGTTCATGAAACCAACTGATCTAAAATAACTCTAACAAACATATCTACTCTAATCCACCTATCCAAGTCAAATCCAACTCCCTCATCCCAAGAAATATGACTAATATCAGGGGATCCCAAAACAGCCCTATTTAGATGGGATTTCTGGATGACTAGTCATGATGGACTAGCTCCAAAAAGGGATAATAAAGCTCGTTCTGTTGGAACCAAGCATAGGTGGCTTGGTCCTAGTTCCCAAGCTTTCTATTCATGCATCCCATTCGTGCTGAAGTGGCCTGCACCCATATCAACCATGAAGTGATTACGGGAATTTCTGAAATTGCCAAAATTGCACTTAAAATCAAACTTTTATAAAAACTTTAGAAATTGACAAATTAAAGTTAAATACCTGATTAGACATAAAATATTCATTAAAATGAAATGGATGAAGTGAAAATGAAGGATAAATGGATAGCTAGGTAAATTTCTCAAAGCAAAATAAGATCAAAACTGAGGCCCAACGCAGAGATATAAATTTGCAGAGGTTGTGTATGAGTTATATTTCTTGTCTCTTGTTGAAATTGCTTTTTGTCCTCTAAAAATGATTTTTTGCAGGAATACACTTTTATCTCTTACTGAAAGGAACCTAGAAGTTTTTCACTATATATGCTAACAATGACCAATTACTATGATCTTCACGAAGTTTCTTTATAAGCGTAATCTTGCATGGACTTTTAATTGTTCTAATACTTAGAGGTGTTCACGTGTTGTTATTGGAAAAGATATATGGGATAAAGTTTTCACTAAAATCTTATTGGTTATGCTACACATGTGTTATGACTTGTTGGAACAAACATCATCTTCACATAGATATTTATTCTTGTACTTTATTGATGTTATTTCCTTGCATTAGGGCTTGATGCATAATTTTCAAATGTTTGTTGAATTGATTGATATTCTTGTAGCATGAACTATATGATCTTATGGTGATAGTTGTCTAGGAAAATAAGGGTTTGAAAATGACTAAGTATGGAAGATGTAGTTTTCTAAATGTTTATGAATTATTATTTAAACATAGCACCTTGGTAGTAACTAAAGAGAATGCTCTTTATGGTTATATGCATTGTATGGAGAAGTATTACATGTTATGGATCTATGAATTAAAATGCATTGTTTCTATGAAAGACATGCCAATGATGATGTATTATAGTTGCATTCATAAAAGTTTTGATATTGTTGAGAATTGAATAGCTTGTTGCAGAACTATTTGAGATAGCTTGGCTGTCGTGACGTGCACCCTTGGATGTTCTAAATCTAAATGGAAAAGAAAAATAAGTACGCTTGGATGTCCTAAATTTATCAGCATGGAAAAGAAAAATAGTAGAGATAAAAGCTATTTTTCAAGACATCTATTTTCACCAGGGAATTCAACAAGCAAGTCTATAAACTTTCAAAGAGGGCCTTAACTCTGGAACCAGGTCTCATCATATTCATCGAGCTTGATGAGTACTCTGTTGAGGGAACTTGATCCCTATCCTTAGCTTTAATATACTAACATTTTCTTCCACGTAGGAGGACTGTACAGAATAACACATCAGTTTTTCTATTTTTGAACCAGCAATCAACAAAACAGTTTTTCACCGGCAGTATTTTTCTCAAAAAACTTGGATACAAAAGTACAGAACTAACTTTTAACTTTTGATATCTTACCGTTTTGGTTATCACAGATGGCAGTTATTTTTATTAGGGCAACTGATTTGTAGAGTCCTTGAAATTGATTTGTAAGAATCCAGATCTAGTTGTAAGTTTCAGATTTAGCAGCTGAATTTTTGGAAAACTAGAATTCAACAATAAAACGAGTCAAAATTGTAATTTTTTTGAATATGTGGAATAAATAAATAAATTCTTCAGGTGGAAAAGGAGGAGAGGAGGCACATCTCAATAGAATGTACATTAATAAAATTTCAACTTTACAATATGGCATGAGCCGATATCCATAGAAATCAAATCGAGCACTCCATATAATACCATCTACTAAATTTACGTCTATATAAAAAGCGTTATTAAAGTCACTGCATACATGTTGATACTGCGATGTGCATTGAAATAACACGTCCATGATGGGACGCATATACTGAATGCAAAGACAAATGGCTTTTCAAATTATTCATGGCTCCACCATCTCAATGGAATCAATGTCCATTAGATCCTGAAACGATCCAACAGACTCTTTCCCTTTAATTCTGGGTTACAGAAGGCTCCCAAAAACTCCTCGAACTCGTATGCTCTATAAACAGCTGACCGCTTTTCATTCACCATGCTTCTTGCAGGAGCAATAAAAGCATTGCAGGAAGGAAAATAGAAAGTGGGAACTGATATGCGTGCATGGTATATATTTGTTATTGCTAAATGTTTTATACTCTTAAATTTTGTAAAAGTGTTAGAAAATGTGCGTGTATGGTATATATTTGTTATTGCTAAATGCTTTATACTCTTAAATTTTGTAAATGTGTTAGAAAATGTGTACGTATGTATCTAGTTAGTAAAGGTTGAACACACAACTTTGCACAGTAAAAACATTAAAAGATTTGAAAGAACAAAAAAAATGATTGATTCAGAAAATAGATTGCAATTCTCATGATATAGCACTACTCGGTGAAGGTTCCAAGGTAATGCGCCATAGTGGTGATCAATGAGAGGACTCAACACCTACAGCAAGTTCCGGAGAGAACTAACTAGTTGCGGAGTGAAAGGAGAAGCAACTCACGGGGTAAATCATGGAGAAGAACTAGCCAGTTGCAGAGTGAAAGGAGGGGCAAATCAAGGAGTAAATCATGCAGAAAGTATTTTGCATGTAGTCCCATGCTCTAACTAAGTGTCCGCATGTGCCAATAATGGAGTTCCTAGGTGTGTAATACCTCCAACAACCGCCTCTGAACACTACTATGGGGGAAAAATAGAAAATGGGCCCTGGAAACTAAGGCCATAGGTCACCCAAAACATAGTGCAACTTGTACTAAAATTGAGGAAAGATAAAAAACCTCGTGGGAAAAACCCTCCCTCAAAGTACAATATAATGAAAAGAAAAGATGAAGAAAAGACAATTGCTAAGTAACTGTGTCCTTCACTCCAAAATGATCGCACATAGAGTGAAACTTTTTCTCAGTTAATGTCTTGGTGAAGATGTCTGCAGTCTGTTTTCCTGAAGGACAGAACTGCAAATCAATGCTTCGATCATATACTAAGTCTCTGATGTAGTGCATATGGATCTCTATGTTCTTCGTCCGTTGTCGTTGTACTGAATCCCTACAAAATTTGAAAGCACTCTGGTTGTCACACTAGATGATAGTGGGCTTGTGGAACTGGACACCCAATTCAGTGAGGAATTGTAGCCACAGAACCTAAATGGTGATGTTGACTACTCCTCTATACTCATCCTGAACTGAAGAGAGAGGAATAGCAACCTGCTTCTTTCTCGACCAACAGATAGCGACAGACCCTAGACTGAGTGAATATTTGGAGGTGGGCTTGCGATCAATGTTGTCGCCCGCCTAATCAAAATCTGTGAAGTCAAGGAGATTCAAAGTAGTGCCTACTGCATAGTGAATTACGAAGGTAATGGTGCCCTGCACATATCGGTGGATGCGCTAGGTAGCATTCCAGTATAGCTCATGTGGCTCCTACATGTATCTAGAAACTACCCATACTACATATGAGAGATCTGGTTTGGAGTGGGTGAGGTACAGTAATCTCTCCACTAGTTGTTGGTAGAGAGTATTGTCAACTAATGGAGTGTCACCTCCATCCTCAAGGCGGACTCCAGACAGAAAAGGAGTTGGTGCTGGCTTGCAGTCAATCATATGAAATCTCTCAAGGAGATCCCGTGCATACTTAGCCCGAGAGAGTTTGATGCCTGTGACATCCTTGCTTATCTCAATACTAAGAAAGAAGTGTAACGAACCCATATTCATCATCAAGAACCTATCATGCAAGGTCCTCTTGACTACAAAAATGGTTGAAACTGAGTTGCCGGTGATAAGGGGATCATCCACATACAAAACTAAGATAAGAAGAGAATCATGTGTCCTAACCATGTAAACATTTGGATCAGACTTACATGTTTCAAAGTTTTGTGATAAGAGAAAAGAATCGATCTTTGCATACCAAGATCTTGGGGCCTACTTAAGGTCGTAGAGATACTTCTTCAGTCTGCAGAAAAAAGATGAATCTTATGAAACCATGTTGTTGTTCCATGTAGATCTCCTCAGATAGGTCTCAGTGAAGAAATGCATTTTTCACATCCATCTAATGTACTTCACACCCCTGGGTAGCCACAATGGAAAGTGCAAGGTGTATGGAATCCATCTTTGCTACTGGAGAGAAGGTATCATCATAATCAATGCCATGCACTTGTTGGAAGCCTTTGGCTACTAGCTTGGCCTTCTGTCTGGTGATTTACCCATCTGCAGCACTCTTGGTCTTGTATACCCATTTGCATCGGAAAAGTTTCCTTCCTAAAGGAAGGGGGACCAGATCCCAGGTCTAGTTCTCGAGGAGGGAGTTATACTCCTCCTCCATGGTGGACTCCCAGGAGGGATGCCCAGCAGCCTCAACATAAGATTGTGGATCAGAAAACTGAACCAGATGACAATGCCAGAATGGCATTGGTTTAGTGGCAATGAGGGCAAGAGGAGGCTAAGTAAACTCCGAGCTAATCCTCCACAGATCAGAATTATCTCCCACAAGACCATTTCTAGCAGCTAGGTGGTCTTGTGCATATATCTCACTTAAGCTCCTTGTTCTCTGATTTATGACAAAGGAAGTTGATTCACTGTTGGATGCCCGATCTAGGCTTGGATGTGGATCATCATATTCATGAAATGGATTTGTATCTGAAGACTATGTTTCTACATTTGCATGCTCTACCTCAACATCTGCATGCTCTGTATTTGCATCTGAGTGTATTGAGTCACCATCTCGGACATAAGGTAGATAAAAGGTGTCTGCATGCGGCAATTGAGGTGCATGCGAGAGACTTTCCTCAAATTTGACACTTCGATCAATGATGAGCTTGTCCGTAGAGGAGATCAAGAGTCAGTATCCCTTCAGACCATCAGGGTATCCAACAAAGATGAACTCAATGCTATGTGGATCAAGAGCTTTCCTCTTTCCAGAGGGAATCCTGGCCCATGATTGGGAGCCGAAAACAAGGAACCGGGTGACCTTCAGTTTAGTGTCGCTCCAAGCCTCAAAGGGGGTTCGATCCTTAACAGACCTATGAGGAGATCTGTTTTGGATGTAGTTAGCACAACTAAGTGCTTTAGCCCATAGCTTATGAGGTAGTGACTTAGCATACAACATGCAGGAAGCCATCTATTTGAGAGATCAACTCTATCTCTTAGCAGCTTTGTTCTGTTGTGAAGTGTATGGAACTGTGTGCTGCAACTGTATGCCAGACTCAAGGCAAAGGTTTTGAAGTGTTGTGTTAACATACTCCCCCACCATTATCTGTACCAATGGCTTTGATCTTTCTTTCTCACTATGTCTCAACTAGTGCTTTGAAATCTTCAAAGTGTGAAAAAACTTCAGATTTGGCCTTGAGAAGATACACCAAAGTATACCGTGAGAAATCATCAATAAATGTAAGAAAATACATTTCTTTGTTGATGGAAGGATGAGGAAAAAGCGCCATGAGATAGCTATGGATTAGATCTAGAGGAGAGGATTCTTTGTGAGTCTTGCCAGTATCAAACTTTTCTCTAGGATGTTTTCCAAGTACACACCCTTCATAAACTCCTTTGGAGAAATTGATATTTGGCAAGCCTTCCACCATCTCATGCTTGCTTAGCGATTGCATATACCTATAAACTAAATGACCAAACCTCTCATGCCAAAGCCTACTACTATCATCAGCATGTGTAAGCAATAAGGAGGATTCAGATTCAATAAATTCAGAAGATGTATACAGTCTAGCCCCATTGTTTACCTCACCGGTTGCAATTTTGGAGCTGCTATGTACGTCATATATGTTCACTACATATAGAAATAATTCCACTCTCTTTTTGGTGCCAGAATGAGTGATTTGATAAACTGAAAGAATGTTTACCGAAAGTTTTGGAACATGAAGCACATCTTCAAAGCTTTTGTGTAAAATTTCCACTCTACTTTTTCCGGTGACCTAAATAGGTGAGTCATCTCCCATGAGAATTTGAGGTCCTTTGCATGCATACAAAGAGGAATAGACTTATTTTGCAACAACCATATGATGTGATGCACCAGAATCTATAATCCATGCATCAGGGGATGTAGTCCCCAAAGTTGTGATTCTGAAGGATTTCTGCCATTTGGTCAATTTGTTTCTTCATGCAGGAGGATTCCAGATGAAATCTTCAGTGATAGTAGGTGCATTTTTCTCCTTTCTTCCCTTTCTCATTTCTGGAGCTGGAGGAGTCACTGAAGGGCTTGGTGTACCCTTCCTTCTTTGGATGGGAATGCGCTTTTCCCTTGGCTGCCATCATGCATAGTAAGTGCATGTGCTTTTGGAGGTTTGACTTTCCCCATGCCAATGAGTTTATTTTGCTCAAAAGAGAGGGACTCCATGAACTCTTTGAGAGAAGACATAGTGCAGGATTTACCTGTTGGGAGCCTTACTGAATCAAATTTAGACACAAACACGGAGTATTCTGGTCTGAGATTTGACAAAATAGAGAGAACTTAGCGACTCTTCTCCTTGGATTTGTAAATTCCACAACCCTTGAGTTGTAACAATAGATAATTATATTTGGTGAAGAAGTCTTGAATTCTGTCATATTTTTGTGGATCCAATGAGAGCGGCTCCACTTTGAGTAGATGTCCTTTCATCTGATCTTGTTTCTCATAGAGTTCTTCAACCTTTTTCCAACTCTCATTAGGAGTATTGCAGGCAGATAGATGAAACTACAACTCTGGGGAGATGCACATGCATATGGATCCGTGGGCCTCATCGATGCGGTTGAGGTACTTAGATTGTAGGTTTTAACCCCGTACAGAAATTACCTGCATATGAATTCTAAATCACAGGAAAAATAAAAATGCGAAAGCATAACACATAAAACACATATACACAGAGATTTCCCACTGGATCTCAAAATCGAGACTACCAGCTTGATTTTTCATTATATTCCTTTCAATGTTACAATACATATTTATCCATGTCGAAGCATCCAATACCATGGACCGAAAACCATCACATCCAAAACCATGGACTGAAAACCATAGGTACGTTCACCCAACCTAATATAGGGTCCAAATTTTTTTTTCTCGGGGCGCTGCCGCCCCCCCTGTGACCCCCCCGCTACGCAATCGGCGCAACGAAGGGGGGGCTCCGCCCCCCTTCTAACCCCCGGTTCATTACGTAGCTTAGTCGTGGAAAGAATATAACACAACCCAACAGGGGGTAAATATCTAGTTGACTCACGGATGCATCCGATAATTTGGAACATCTAAGTTGAGTTGTGCAAATATGAAAAGTCCCCAATAGGAGAAGGACTAGATTTTCCATAGAACTTGCATATGATCTGGGAATTTGGGATTTAGGGTGTTAAGTGGTGCACACCTTTTTGGAGCCCCAGATGTTTGTTGAGCCGAATTTTCCATGAAACAACTAAGTAATCCAGAGGTTAGATTTTGTTGGGGTTGTGTCAACAATGGATAATGTTTCATAACCCAGATTTCCTTGGAACCGGACGATTGCATAACATGAAGCAATAGGCCCTAGAGGGACCCATAAGTTTGGGTTGAGGTGGAAAGCACCACAAAGACTTGGTCATGGCCAGGGACTCCATGTAGGGTCCATGGGTACTGTGGAATTGTTTCGAGGTCAAACTTTGAATGAGCATAACTTTCAATTCGAAAGTTAAAGTGAGACATAATTTATATCATTAGAAATTCTCGATGAGATGAACCCAACGGTAGTATTAGTTTTGAGTTTCAATGAAGTTGGAAAAAGAGGATTTCCGTAACCGTGTCTTCATATAGGTTAGGTTAGAGCAATAAGTAACACTTACCACATCCCAAAGCACTAGAAGCGAGTAGGAGAAAGTGTTACATGTTATATGAAGCGAGTTTTGAATTTTCGGACATGTGATATTGATAAACCATGACATTGGTCCATAATATTGTAACAAAATCTATCTAATTTATATGATTGAATTAGTATATAAATAAATTCAACATAATTTTTTTTTAAAACACTTCAATTACATAAATTAACCAAACAAATTTACAATTTAGACCATTTCAAAAATTACACTGAATTTTGAATAAAATTATTTGAAAATTAAAAAAAAAAAAGTAAGCATGGGACTACTACGATTAATGCCTATAATTCTATGGTCAATTGTAGAAAGCCACATCTTTTGGAAAACTGGGGCATCAACACAAGCCATCATCATAATGTTTGACATTGGTAGGTGGAAATGTTTATATCACATGGCACTCGGAAGGAAGGAAAGACAAATAAAAAAGTTGTTAAAAATTAAAATATTCTATGCTGTCCTATGACGTAATACTACCATTTTTGTATGACGTAATACATTGCTGTCATCTCATGGGAAGGAGGCTTTCTTCGCATTGGAATTGGAATTGTGAATATTATAATTATATATATAATATATATATATTATATATATAATATATATGACGTTGACATTGAATAGAGAGAAGTATGGCAAAATAACAAACACTTGGCTCCTGTTTACTATGGTGATACGTCGAAGGGAATAAATTGATAATATGTATCATAGTTTATTGAAATAGTGAAAATATTAGAAGAATACGATGATCTTATGTTATAATATATAAAGTTGTAAAAAAAAAAATTTAAAATATATACAAAATAATTAATTATATTAAAAATTAAAAATAATTTAAATATATAAATATGTATAGTATAAAAATTTTGTTTTTTAATTTATTTATTTATATATATATATGGTATATTACAAATAATTTATAAGTAATTTGAAATATTATAAATATAATATTGATTTTTTATTAGAAGTAGACGATATTTATATTTGTTGAGAGATCTTTTGGTAAAAATTACATAAGGAAATTTTAAGTCGACATGTTTCTAACTCTCTATTGTGATTCATTATCAAAACAAGATGAAGAACCAAATCGTGGCATTAGATTAAATACATGAAGAGAAATGTTTTCTAGCTGTTAGAATATAACAACTAGTTTTGACTAAAGAATTATCATTAATTAATAAACAATTTTTTTAACTAAAATGAAGTAATAGATGGAAATTAGTTATAAATAAATAATTAAATTCATTTTATTATTATTATTATTATTATTATTTTAATCGTAATATCTCTATATCACTCTCTCTCTCA
>APFE030825694.1:0-32534 GCA_000404065.3 Pinus taeda | reverse complement strand
GTCTCTCTTGTTTTGTGCGTTTTATGTGTTTATATTTCTGCAATATTTTATGTGTTCCATTGCTCCGTAATATATAATTTTCTAACACTTGAAGTACTGCAAAATTGCCCCTCCCAAAAAACAAGCTTTGTTATCAACGATAGGTGGGATTAATCTAGCGGATTCCAACCTAGTGGAATTTAATCACAAAGGATATGAACCTCAGTTACCCACACAACTCGCTTTCCTCATACAAGTTAAAACCCTCAACACAACTTTTCATCGAACAATCATTGATGAGGGGGCACCTACCTATATTATGTTGATGAGTTGCTGGAAAAATTTAGGCTCTCCACCCTTGTCATGATCATCAACGACATTAAAACCATTCGATGGAAGAACATACACACCATATGGGATATTAAGTAACTTGCAAATCGAACTAGGGGGCAAGACAGTAGAAATTGAAGTCAAGGTCATTGATGGAAACCTTGACTATAATAGCCTACTGGGCAGGCCCTGGATTTATGCTATGGCTGCTGTTGTGTCAACCTATTTTAGAAAGATTGCATTTCCCTTCCAAGGTGGAATTACAATCATTGACCAACTAACCTTTATCCCCAACAATTCACAAGCTACTGGAAGCATCCCAATGATCCATGGAAGCTCTCAATCGCTTCAAAATGTCGGAGTAGGTCTCCTAAAAAACCCTACCTTAATGGGTACTTTTGCCCTTCTGCCTCCGAGTAATCTAGCGGAAGTGGCCATAGTGGTAAACCTTCATTCCAACCACCACGTTGAATGTAATGAAGCTTGGGGGGCATGCACCTCGATTTTTGTCATTATGCTGGGGGCATGAGAACTTATAACAAGCATGGTTTTTAGTTTTAAGCTTGTGTAAACATGACACCGAATATGAGCAATGTTTCCGCAAGGTTTAAGCTCATTAAAAAATAAACCCGCCTAAGAGCAATGTTCCTGCAAGGTTCAAGCTCATTAAAAATTCAACCTGCACTGAGCACATGTTGGCACAAGGTTCAAGCTCATTAAAAAATAAACCCGCCTTTGGTAAATAACCTTTGTGATTTCTTTGCTATTAGCCCTTTTAAACTTTGGTTGTGTTCCTTCCATCACCTCCATTCGTTTGGCTAACCATATGCTTCCACTTGATTGTTTACCCTTTTGAGCAACATCTGCGATGAGTGATTTTGATTGCCACCCTCTTCACACTGCCATGTTTTGAGAAGTTCCAAACTTACCTAGAACCAACTGCTACCCAGAAATATCACTCGTTCCTAAAAAACGAGCCTCTTTTAAACTCTTTTTAGACTCATTAAATATAAAAATGTTGTCGAGCTATTGGCCTTCCCAGCTCATTAAAGTAAGGGTAACGCCATCCCTCTCATATATTTTAATCTTTTTGGACTTGAGGGATCATTAAAAAAAAAGATCGAGTGCTTGTCTTTGTCGGCTTGTTAATACTATCGAAAAGTCATCCCCTTCGTATTGTTTTACACTGTTTTGGACTTAAGGGATTATGCCATGAAAAAGGACTGATAGAGTCTCCTTTTCATCCATTTTCAGACTCTATAAACAAGAAAAGGACCGAGTTATCTTTGTCATTAAACTCGTTAAAACAATAGAGACAAACTTGTCCACCCATAGAAGAACTAGTCTCACTGACACTAGGCTCTCTAAACACAAAGAGACAGGTTTGCCCGAAGGGAAAATTATAGATCAAGCGTATGTTATCCTCCTCAAGCTTGTCAAAAATAAAAAGGTACTGGTTAGCAATGACTGGGAAAAAATGAGAAGAAAACTTGAAGAACTCTATTGGTAGCAAGTCGCTCTTGAACATGACACTTTCACTCCATCACCATGATTGAGTTGGGTTGGGTTTTTCCGTTCACCGTCACCATTGGTCTGCCGTTCCATCCATGGGGTTAACACTACCAGTCCATATCAGTGTCGCCAATATGTTCAAGAGAAGTCATTCATAGAATTCACCATCCAGCAAATGCCTCATCCACTGCATTACATCCATGCTTCATTTTTCATGACCGCAATTCTTGAACCTCATATCATCAGATCATTTTCACCTCCACAAAAATAATTTTATCTGTTTCGCATCGTAGATGTGGGATACATCAAGGCCCTCCTACGACAGGTCACTTCTTGTCGACATCAGCTCATTATCCAAGAAGTTGACTTAGAGACAACCCTTTCAGTACTTTGAAGCTTGCATGCCTCAATGGCAAGTTTCTCACTTCCGGTGATAGGTTTATACCAATGACCTTTGACCGAAAGACTTTGCGTGGTGTTCAACATCGGCTCATGTATTCACACCACGAGAATTGTACTATAGTACCTTGAGGGTCATCATCATTATCGATGACTCCTCTCGCATCTGTTAACAACTTACATCATTAGCTGGTAATCAAGCGATGTCTTTCCATGTTCGACTTCAGAACATCTCTTCACATGGATCGACTTGTACATCGGGCGAAGATTGGATGAGTTTTGAAGACCCTGGATCTAGTTTCATCCATCTGGGCTACGATATATTCAGGAAAATAAAGAGATAAATTGTACATAGAAGCTGCATAGATAGTCATCTAAGCTAAGGAAGATGACTCTTCATGCGAAGAATCACTAGTCTGCAATAGCAGACGATTGTCTGTCCTATGTACATGAAAATGAATTTATAAAGCTGAGCATGGGAATGCCCGCCTCAGCTAGATCATGAAAATAAGATGATGATGATGTATTGTATTGTATCTTATATAGGTCACCTTCCAGTTTGAATACCTCGGATCCTCATGAATAAAACATTTCACCCGACATCAGAAGATTTACGACCTCATGCTTTAGGGGGCAGCTGTTATAGACATATTTGGGCACTGCAACCCCAAACTCATATGTCCACAAACTAAGGGCTCCTTGAGTCCCTAAAAGTGTTGTTTCATACCCTAAAGGATCATGGTCAACTAATTACATCATTTCCCAGAAGTTCCACCTGAAACATTACTCAGAACTGGCCAAACCTAGACCATACAGATTGCTCCATGGGAAAGGTGCGATGCATACTGATTGCCTAACTGGCCAAGTGCGATGCATACTCAATTGGCCTTCTGTGGGGTGCAATGAGCGAGAATAGACAAACGGCAGAGATAGTTTGCAAGGTGGATGATCATGGAATCTTCTGGAAACTTCTCCTGTGACACTTGGCTCTCTGAATTTGCCCAGGGATGAGTAAGAGTTCATGAAATCTCTAAGTGGAACCAAGAACTATCAGTGGAATGAAACTAATAAAAAACCTAGAGCTGAATCACACCCTTGCAAGACATCTATAAATGGATCCCTCATCTGAGAGATCTGGAGGCTGGAATTTTGTATTTTGTAAGGAAGTGTTGTTGGTTTGAAGAGACATTGCATTGTTGGGTGATTTTCTTGTTCATGAGGTGGAGAGGGCTTCTACAACTGGGAGGATGATGCTGGATCAGACAGCTGGGTTGTAATCCTCTCTTACATTACTATTAATAAGGTTCTTTGAGTTTTCCTCCATATAATCATGTATTTGTGAATCTTGTTTATGAATGCAATTGTATGGTCAATGTGTTTCTGATTCTGCATTGTTTATGATGTTTTAGATAGAGATGCTTTGATGGTTTGCTATTACTTTGACTCTACAGGTACTCTTTGAAGTGGGACAAGTAGGAGAGGAGTGGAAAATTATACCAAGGAAAGGAGAAATCAAGCTGGGATCAAAGCGGAAGATCCAGGTTGGTCCTCTTTTCTTCTCTTCCATCTATCACACTTAAAGGAACTCTTGAAAAGATTTCATTGTTTGTTTCTAAGATAGCTACCCATCTTAGTGGGACTAGCAGTTCGAATCGACACTAGTTTTCCCTGTAACAATAAGGAACATGAGCACTAATAAGAAACAACAAGTGGAAAACCCACAACACTATGGCTATATAGGAAATGGAAAGGCTAGGAAAAACCACTGTCAATCCAAACAATCTTCCATGCTAATGACAGATCATAACCAAATAACCATATGCATATACCATGCATGCCAAAAACTAGTAAGGAAATAACACATTCAAGGGAATCCCATTGTAGTTGTTGATCACAATGTCCCTTCACACTTTCTTGCTTTTCCCTTGCCTTCTTTCTCCAAATCCAATGAAAACTAGAGTGCTACAAGCATGCTCCAATAATGCTCCAAGATTTCTCCAAGTGTGCAAGAGTATGAGAGAGAGAATAGAAGAGAGATCCAACCTAAAACTAATAAAATGATTGACACGCTGAGAAAAATGTTGTGAACTAATCCTCATAATCCTTTTTATCATTGAGGCCTTTATTTTCTTCATTTTCCTCAATTTTTCTTCAATTTCCTCTTCATGCAATTTTGTGACCTTTCACCTTCCTTTTCTCCTATTTTCCATTATTTTCATAAATAAATTCCAATTAATGCCACTTTTCCTTTTCCAATGCCTTTGCCAATTTCAATAGCTATTTATTAATCACCAGTGATCCCCATCACTATGTTTTTGCCTAACATTCATCTTGGAATGTGTCCCATGACCTTGGTTATTATTATTTTTATTTCTTTAAATAGGAAATCAACTAGGGGTTGTTACAAGCCCCTCCCCCTTGGGGGAACACCGTCCTTGATGTCCAGTGAAACTTTTAAAACAACAAATCACATGTTTCCCATGGAGCTTTATAACACAGCTCATTGTAGTATTTATATCATATCCATCTATTGAAAACATAACCAACATACCATGACCACCATACCACTTATTGGAGTCTATAACATAGCTCGATGCAGTATTTACATACATATACATATAAATACATAAGAAAAAAATTTACAAAACATATATTGAAGCACATCCGTTCAACCAATGAATAAAGAAGTACACATAGCTCGCATCTGATCAGACATATCTCATGTTGCTTCAACGGGCCCCAAGTGTTTCCATTGTAATTTTACTTGCTCAATTTCTCGATTCTGAAGCATGAGCATCTTTCACTGCAAAATGCACTGAGGTTATGGCTGGAATTCACCTTCTGGTTCCACGTGCAATACAAACTAGTCAATCACATGATCAACATCTTTCACATACTTCTTAAGAAATGACACATGGTAAACATCATGGAATTTAACTGTCGGAGGCAGTGGAATTTGGTAGGGCACCGACCTAATCCTCTCAAGGATCTCAAAAGGCTCGTAATACCAAGGTGCCAACTTGGCACATGATCCAATCCCTAAGAAACTATTCTTGGGCTTGATGAGAAATTACACATGTTCCCCAACCTAAAACTCCTTAAATACCATGTGTTGATCTACATAACTCGTCTTCCTATCCTGTGCCACCTTTAGTTTCTTCTTGATAACCTGCATTTCATGTTCCATCTCTGCCAGCATGTCTGTTCCAATCAGTACCCTATTCACTGGATCACTCCAACTGATACGAGTATTGCAACTCCACCCATAAAGTTCCTCAAACTGACCCACCCTCAGAGATTCTTGATACCCATTGTTGTAATAAAACTTCACCATTGGAAGATACTCCTCTCACCTCTCTTGTTGATGCATAACATACATTCTCAACATGTCCTCCAGAATATTGTTGACCCTCTCTATCTGTCCATTTGTCTGTGGAGGATAAGTTGTACTGAAGGCCAACTCTGTACCCAAACCTGCAAATAACTCTTTCTAGAACCTGGAAGTGAACTTGGCATCTCTATCTGACACAATCTTCTTAGGAATACGATGCAACCTCACTATCTCCCTGATAAATACCTATGCTACCTCACTAGATGAATTTGTAGACTTTACTAGAACGAAGTGAAATACCTTAGTCAACCTGTCAACCACAACCATAATGGAATCATGTTTTCTAGATGTTCTCAAAAAACCTGTAATGAAGTCCATGGAAATGACCTCCCATTTCCACTCTGGAATCAGAATCACCTGCAATAAATACCTAGATTCTTACACTCTACTTTTACATGTTGATAATCCAAATATCTCACCACAAACTCTGGCACCTCTTTCTTCAAGTTCGTCCAATGGTAGAACTTCTTAATCAATATCAATGTCTTCTAATATCCCAGGTGACCTAAATATGGATTCACATGAAATTATCATAAGATAAGCTTCTTGAGATCCCTATTGTCCAACACATAGAACTTGTCCCTAAATCTAACCAAACCATCTACCATGAGATGATAGTCCACATCTTGTTCACCTATGCCTACTACTGTAACCTGTGCTTAAGTTGTTGCTACCTATCATCTTATTCCCCTACCTGCAAGATTTGACCCTGTAAATCTATCCCATATGAACTCATAGCTGCTATGTGATTTTCCTGCACTCTTTTTCTAAGAGAATTTGCAACTGTGTTCTCCTTACCCTTGATGTACCTAATCTTGAAGTCAAACTCACTGAGCATGGATAACCACCTGACTTGATTGATATTCGTATTAGGCTGGTCAAATAAGTATCTCAATCCACTTTGATCACTCATCAATATGAACCGCCTTCCAAGTAGATAATGTCTCCACATCTTCAACGAGTGAATGATAACTTCCAACTCAAGACCATGCATCACATAATTATGCTTGTGCTCATTCAATTTCCTTGATTCATAGCATACCACGTGCCCTTCATGCATCATGAATCCACCAAGTCCTCTCTTGCAAGAATATATACATACAACAAACTCTTTGTCTAGATCTTCAATCTTTAGAACTAGAGCATTCATAAGCAACCACTTCAACTACTCAAAACTAGTTGCACATTCCTCTGTCCATTCAAATTTCTTCCCTTTTTGCCGCAAATATGTAATAGGATAGGAAATCTGTCAGATGTTCTTGATGAACGACCTAGTAACCTTCTAACCCCATGAATGATCTAACCTCATCAAAATTCCTATAATTTTCCCACTCCATGACAACTTTGATCTTTTCTAGGTCCACTGTTATACCTTCCTTGGAAACCACATGCCACAAATAATGAACCTTTGTCTGAAAGGAGTTTCATTTACTAAGATTGGCATACAACTGATGCTCTCTTAGCAACCTCAACACTACTACTAAGTGTTATGCACGCTCTTCCTCATTCTTGGATTATGTCAATATGTCATCAATTAATATAATCACAAACTTGTCCAGATAAGGACACAACACACTATTCATCAAACACATGAAAGTAGCTAGAGAATTAATGAAACCAAAGGAACTACAACAAATTCATAATTCCCATACCTATTTTGGAAAGAAAGCTTGTAGATGTCCTCTTCTTTGATGTGTACTTGATGATATCCTGATCTCAAATCAATCTTCGAGAATAGTGTTGCTCCCTTCAACTTATCAAACAAATCGTTAATCTGCAAAAAAGGGGACTTGTTCTTAATTGTCACCTTGTTAAAATTCCTGTAATCAATACACATCTTGAGAGTGCCATCTTTTTTCTTCACAAACAATGTTGGTGCACCCCAAGGTGACACACTTGGCCTAATTTATCCATTGTGAAGCATTTCCTTCAACTACAACTTCAATTCCACTAACTATGGAGTTCTCATTTATACAATGCCTTCGATGTTGGTGTGGATCCTAGCATCAACTCAATAGAAAATTCCACTTCCCTATGAGGTGGTAACTTTGAGATATTTTCTGGAAATACATCCTAGAACTGCTGTAAAACTGAATACCTCAGAAAGACATCTGCATCCTCAACATCCTTACCTTTGTCATTGGAAATATGAATTATAAATAATACACACCCTTTCCTACTACTACGCTTTTTCTGCATGGTCATAACCGTCCTCACTAATGTAGGCTTCTTCTTACCATGCAAGATCCACTTCTCTCCATCATCATCCAAGCACTCAATGGCTTTATCATAGAAATCCACCTTAGTCATGTGAATGTATAATCAATCCATATTCAATAACATATTGCATGACCCCAACAGAAACACATTTAGATGTGCTAGTGTAGGAATTCCATTCAAATCAAATGCACAAGCTCTTACCAAATGATGAACTCTTTTCTTGGCACTTGTAGCTAACTTCACTAACCAAGATTTTGCATGCACTTCTTTATTCAAACCACACTTATCAACCAGTTAAGGACTAGTCTAAATATAGTTAGATCCAGGTTCAATCAAAATAGAAACAAATTGATCACATAACTTGCCTTCCATCTCGATAATAGATGCCTTATGATCGACCTACTTATTATCCAACACTGCATAATTATGAGGAATACTTTGTCGAACATCCCCCATTTTCTATGCCTCCTGAGCACTGTAAATCTGCAATATTCCACATTGATGTTGTGGACAATCTCTCTTATGATGATCCTTGTCACAAGTCCAACACTGTAAAGACTTCCTGCCATCACCCTTTTTTTCTTCTTAGACTGAAATAATTTTCCTTTTTTAGATGCATTAAACTTCTTGTGTGGTATTACATTCTCATTGTCATCTATATCTTGTAGTTTTCCTCTCTTCTTAACCCACTTTCTCTTATTCTTCTCATTACCTTTTCAGTACTATGTAGACTCACTTACACTTTGATTTCCCATAACAGTGCTTCAACTTTCTAATGGCTTCCTCTATCAATCTAGGCTCATCAAACTCAATCCTATCCTTGAAGGCTATCATCAAACCACTAATGAAGCTTTGAATTTTTACCTTCGCCTCCTTAAGGCAAGGCACATATCTCAACAACTCCTAGAATCTGCTAGTATACTCCTCATCGGTCATAGATCCCATCTTTAGCTCATAGAACTCCTTTGCCTTATCATCATAGTATCTCCCAGATAGATACTTCTTCCTGAAAAATCTTTCGAACTCACTCTAAGTTAGTTTCTCTTCTTGAATGCCTTTGAAATTCTTAACATAATCCCACCAAATGTTTGCTTTCCCTTTAAGACTAAAAGTAGTTATCATTGGCTTTCATTTTCTTTGAGTAATCATGAATCAAAAGAACTTATTCATCACAAGAAACTACGTTTCTTCAAACTGTGACCTCTTCATTTTTGCATCAAATGTAGGAGGCTTTGCCTTCTTAAACTCCTCTAAATAGTATTGCTTCTCACTCATCCTATACAAATGGTGATGGTGATGATGATGTTGTCTCTCTGATCCAAAACTAGAATAAAATCTACTGTCATTACCCCTCCTGTTAGGTGTATCCAAGAATCTATTGGGATTTTCCAACCAAGTAAGAGACTTCCTTTGCCAATGCCTTTGCCAATTTCCATAGCCATTTATTAATCACTAGTGATCCCCATCACTATGTTTTTTCCAAACATTTAGCTTGGAATATGTGTCCCATGAACTTGGTTACTATTTATTTATTTATTTACATAGGAAATCAACTAGGGGCTATTAAATGCGACCAAAATTATTAGTGAACACCACCTAAAACTGTTTTGGTAGACAAACAACAACCAATTTATGAAGACTTAAAGTTGTGTTAAAGAGGTTGATATATTTGTCTTGTTCATGAGCCAAAACATGAGGTAATGATCTTTGAGTAGCTACTTATTTTAAACATGGAAAAAATAGTTATTGAAAATTTTAATGGATCAAACTCCCATACTTGGAAGGTGAAGGTCCAAATGCATCTTATGCATAGAAATTGATGGAGCTTAATTAAAAGAGTAGAACTAACACCTCAAGACTCTAAATTGTTAACTGATTGGGTAAAAAGGGAAGAAAAGGATAAGTTTGTTATAGGACTCTCTCTACTAGACTCACAAATTCATCTTTTAGATTTAGAAAAATATTTTGCACAAATATGAAAAGAGTTAAGAAAAATATTTGGGGAAAAGGTAGTGAATGCAAAATTCTTCCTGAAATTTCAATTACTCAAACTTAAAATGCATGAAGGGGTATCATAATCTACACATATAAATGAGTTAAAATCTATTGTAAGGCAGTTGAAGGAAATTGGGGTGAAAATAGAAGATGAAGATGCTAAGACTATTATGCCAAACAATTTACCTTCAAATTATTATTATGTTATTTTCACCTTAAGTCAATTTTATTCTAAATTAGTAGATGAAATAGAAACGATCTTAGCACAAGAAAAGAAGATGAAAACATGTGACATAGAGGACAACTGACACCCTAAGATGGCACTATCCTCTAAGGTAAGGATCAATAAAAGTAAGAACCCAATCGAATGCTTTTGTTGCAGAAGACATGAACATACAACATTCAATTGTAAAACTCGTGCTAGAGATCTCTTAAATGGAAAATTAAAAGAATCATCTAACATGACTACTTTAGAAGATTTTCCATAGGATAAATTTGAACACATATTAGATTGTGATAGTAATGATGAGTACAATGAAAAACCTCTTAATTTTTTTTGAAATAACTATTAGTCATTATGAGATCCATGTGAGTGAGATAGGTTATTGTTGTGTTTTTGAGAAAAGGATTGGTGGTTCTTTAGCTGGAAGCCCCAACTTTAGGAACATCAATATTTTCTGTTTTAAAGGTCAAGTTGTTTGGTCAACTTTTGAACACATTCAATATCTAGACCACCTTCCTAGCAACTGATGGATAACCGAAAGAAAAATATCTGACCATTGGTGGTAGGTCCATAGAGTGGTTCATTACATGACAAATCTTATCACAGAAGCCCCAACACGTTGAGTTTGTCAATGTTGTTGATCTTACAAGTTCATCAATGATGGTCAAAGACAATTATGTTTTAAAAGGATGTCAAGTGGTAGCTCGTGTGATGGTGAAGAAAGAACGGTGTCTACGAGATTCTAGAGTGGATGTAATTTTTGACGAAGACCATATCAGAAAATGTGATTTATATTTAATTTGTAATAATGTAAGCATTAAGGGAGGACTCAAAATAATGCTTGCATTAGTATATGGGTAGGATTGGTTTGTTGGTTAGATTGGGTTGTGGAGATTTTCTCTCAACAATATTCTCCTTATTTAGAAATTGTTGAATCTCCTAGGCACCATATATAATTGATGTAATTGTGTGATTTGATGTGTAATAGAAAAATAATTGTGTGTTTGTGTGTGCCCATATCTAATTTCATTCTCCCACCCCATCAAAGTAATTGGTCCAAGATGTTAGGCGATAAACTTAATGGAGAAAATTGATCCAATTTAAGTCATAACTTGATATAGTGCACTTCTACACCATTGTAAATGCTTTTCATAGAAAGGTTATCCAAATTTTTAAGCCATTCATTGTCATTTGATGCCTTCATACTAATATCACTTTCATAAATGGAAATTCCTCTCTTCTTATTTAATTCCAGGAGATATTGTTGAATCTTCTTGATAATAGGATTAATTCTCATTGCCAGATCTATCAGAGAATTCACTCCTCTCTACAGTGGAGTGTGACTAAAATTATGATGAAAAATATGGCAAATAAAAACCTCAATCCTCACACCAATAAATCCAGAGACTAAACAAGGATATTATTTGCTTGGGAACATGTCAAAACAAAGTAGTAATAACACAACAAAAGCACTCACTAACCAAGAGGGATGAATATATATCCAGAAATTTCAAAACAAGAAATTATTTTATCCTCATGACACTTTTTTAGCAGCAATACACATTGCAAAACCAAAACCTCGAGGAAGCTAAGAAGAAATTATGCAAATAAAATCCTATCTAAAATAATGGTCAGTGATACCAAAGCTGAATTGAGGCTTCTATGATCCATAGTTTTATGAGAAAAAAATTTCAGCGTAAGTCACATAATGATACATTTGTTGACTCGTTTTGAACCAATGAGTGTGGTTCATCGTCAGGACAAGTTGAAGAATCAGATCATGGCTGCATGTTAAATAGGGAGAGCAGATCTTCCAATGGCTAGGTTTGACCAGAAAGCTACTGATATCTATTATTAGCTAGAGTATTTCTGCTGAGCCCATGAATACACATTTTGCTCTGAAATTTCCACATCTATTTCTAAAGGTAGAGTAAAATTTTTGAAATCCCTATAGTTGGTGGGAAAAACTTCTAAAAGGATATGTTAAATGGATAGATTTTTTTACTATGTTCTTTTTGTGTGTTGTTCCTGTGACTTCAGTCTAGCATTGTTCCTATGAATCCAACATATGATGTTAGGAAAAACAGATGCTATTAATGCTAAAAAAAGTGGCGAAAGTTTTATATATATATATATATATATATATATATATATATATATATATATATATATATATATATATATATATATATATATATATATATATATATATATATATATATATATATATCCTCATGTTTTAGATATAACATTACAATAAATATAAAAATTTATAATCGTCCACAGGGTCTTGGATAAACGGTGATCGGGTGCACTATTAAGGCACTCCTAGATGTTAAGTTAATGGTTCAATTCCCCATTCAATTCAGGTGTTATTCTTGGACATGACCATAATGTAGGCTCACCGTTGCTTAAATTAAGCCCAAAGAGTTTTGGATTAATAGTGAACAGGTGCATTGTTACGACACTCCTTGCGATAGCTCACTGGTTTAAATCCCTTGTAGGTGTTGACTATATATATAATTTTTTTTTTTTTTAACTGAAATGGTTGTGTTTTATTGAGAATTCCAGGTTGGGCAAAGCCTAATCAACCAAATTACAATTCTTGGGTTTACAATAGCTCCTCTCCTTGTTAAGGGATGATTGCCATTTTCAAAGCACCTGTGTTTATGCTGATCATTCCACTTTGTTGAGTACAACCTGTATTTGCCAATCTATCCGCCTCCTTGTTTAAATCTCTGAGAATATGAAATGTTTGCACTGAGGAGAAGTCCTTCAGAATTATGTTCACTCTTGAGAGTTGTTTATTTAATGAAGGGTCCTTTAACCATTTCTTGCTTATTAATGCCTTTATCAGCAATTCTGAGTCCCCAAAAATCAAGATTTCTCTTTGACTTTCTTTTCTGGCTAATTGGGAGGCTTTTAAGAGGCTGAGAGCTTCTTCCTGATTGTTGGTTTTCGTTCCTAATCCCCAACTGATATCATCTTTTTCTCCACTAGGATAGTAGATTACCCCTCCTGCTCTTGATGTGCCTGGATTGCCTTTAGAAGCACCGTCAAAGAAGATTGTACACTTGCCCTGAGATTTCCACCACTGCTGAAATCTATCCTCTGGTTCTCGGATCTGCCATCTTTCCTTGTGGTTTGGCCGAGTGAATGTTGAGGGTCTGGTGATGAATGTGAAACCGTCCAACCAGGCCCTTTCCTCTGTTCAAAGTGAGTTGTCTTCTTTGGCTGAAGAATAATTTAGGGTTTCTAGAAGGAGTTTCTTTGCCTGTTCTGCCACTTTTTCTGCTGATATTTCATTTTGATTGAAGATGATTTCGTTACGGGCAAGCCAGAGCTTCCAGCATATGTATTTTGGAGCAGCAATCCATACCTTGTACCATAGAGATTTGCCAGCAATATTATGAGGGTAACTGGCTTTCCAAGTGATGAACATATTTGCAATCGTATATTGCGCTGTGGATCTCACGTTTAATCCGGTCAGATAGGTAGTCCAAGCCTTATTGGCATACTCACAGTTAATAAACAAATGGTCTGAGGTTTCTAGAGCATTTTTGCATAGAACACATCAATGGGGGCCTGCTATATTCCTCTTGCACAAGTTTTCTCCGCTCAAGATTTTTTTATGGAACAGAGTCCAAAAGAAAAAATTGATCTTTGGGATGCTAAAACCGTCCCAAACCTGCTTCCATACTTCTTTCGGATAAGGCGAATTCATTTTGCTTTGCATTTGTAGGTATCCTTACCTCGCTGTATACACACTCGTCTTCCCCCATCCCCAGGTGTCTTCTTCGTCTCTATGAATTGGAGCGAAGTCTGTAATCGCCTTTTTAAGAGCGTGTAACTGCGGGGTGAGATGCACTGGTGGCTTGGGGAATTTCCAGTGATGTCATTCACCTCTGATATCCCAACCAGCTATGTCTTCAATATTACGGATTCCTTTTGATTGTAGCCATAATCTTATCCCTGCGATTTCACTGTTTTCATTGAGAGGAGGGTGGCCCATGACTCTGTCTTTCCATAACAGGGTGTTTTTGCCATTCCCAGGAATTTTGTACAAGTGCGTTTTGAAGAAATCGATACCGTTGCTGCATAACATCTAGGCTTGCGTTCCTTTATGGGCTTTCTCTGGAATGAAGGTTCTGATTGACTGTTGTTTGAGATATTTGTGTTTTAATATCTGACTGACAGGGTGGCTAGGCTCATCAAGCATTTGCCACAGTAATTTGCATCCCAACACTATATTTGCAAGAAGAGGGTCTCGTATTTGAAGGCCACCTTCCTCCATAGGTATTTTTGCCATTTCCCAATTTATTAGATGAAATCTATTGTCATTTCCTCACCCTCCATTCCACAGGAAGTTTCGCATAAGGCTGGATATCTGGTCTGAGATTTGCTTTGGAGCTAGCATTAAGGAGGCCTAGAACGTTGGTAGTGTTGAGAGAACTTATTTGATGAGAGTTAGCTTGCCTCCTGTGGTAAGCCAATAACCCCCCCATCCTGCGATCTTTTTCATGAATTTAGAGATCACCTCTTCCCACAGTTGATTCCTGTTGGATCCCATTGTGATTGGGAGGCCTAAGTATTTAAATTTGTCCCACTCTGCGTGCCCATTGAAGCCCAAGTCGCTGGCAATTCTGTTGATAGTTTGTTGTTCTGTGTTCCACCCATAGACAACACTTTTCTTTTCACTGATTAATGCTCCAGAGATGATGCATAACTTTTTGAGAATAATTTTGAAGGAGTTTGCAATTCATGGAGATGCACCCCCGAGAAATAGTGAGTCATCCGCAAACAGCGCGTGGTTTATTGGGTCGATTTCCTTCACAATCCTGATCCCATGAAGGTTTCCTTTTTGTTTTTCCAAAGTTAATTTTCTGCTGAGAGAGTCGGCTGTCAGTATGTATAGAAATGGTGATAAAGGACAGCCTTGCCTCACCCCCCTAGTGGCTAAGAAGAACTCTGCTGATCTGCCGTTTACCATTGGGGCTATCCAGATCTTCTCTAGACATGCTTTGATTAGATTTATAAACTCTTGATTGAAACCAAAGGCTGAAAGGACCTTGTACAAAAAGGAGCGATTAACTCTATCAAAAGCATTGCACATATCCAGTTTTATAAGCATATCTTGTTCTTTGCGAGAATGACTCGAGTGTAAAGCTTCTTGGACTTGGATAACATTGTCTAGAATGTGTCTTCCTTTGACAAATCCCCCTTGGGCTGGCGAAATGAGCTTTTGCAAGAGAGGCTTGATTCTGCTCGCCGGTAGTTTGGCCACTATCTAGTAGGACGCATTGCAAAGTGAAATCGGCCTGTACATGTCCAAAGATCTAGGATTTGTCTCCTTGGGAATTAAGGCAAGAAAGGTGGAGTTGATTCTGCCACTGATCCTTGCCTTTCTCATGAATCCACATATCATTCTGAGGAGGTCTGGTTTGATTAACGCCCAGCAGATCTTGTAGAAATGGATTGAAAATCCATCGGGTCTTGGTGCTTTGTCAGGCTCCATAGACCAAACTGTGTTGGATACCTCTTCTTCTGTCACTGAGCTCATGAGGTTATCATTATCCTCCGTACTGATTAGCTTTGGAATATTATCGAGGAATTCTTGTAAATCTTCCTCACTCCCCTCTTTTTCTGCTGTAAGTAGAGTTTGGAAGTGTTTCACAGCAGCATCCTTGATTTGGGCGAATCCTTTGCATACCTGTCCGTTAGATAAGGTGATTTCTGCTATATGGTTTCGGCTGAGTCGAGCCCTATACTGTCTATGAAAGTATGTGGTGTTTCTATCCCCAACTTTAAGCCACAGGCTACGGGACTTTAGGCGCCAGTACTCTTCCTCGCTTCTGAAGGAGCAGTATGTTTTCCTTTGTGCAATTTTTTCTTGGTCTAAATCCATAGAATGGATGTCTTTCTCTTCCATATCAAATTGTATTTCTTCCAGCTGGGTGATAGCCTCTTTCCTCTGACTGGTGGGAGTTTTCATAGGTTTCTTTATCCACTCTTTAAGGGCCTTCTTTGTATTTTTTATTTTTTTCTCCCACACATAGCTTGGGGAACCTCAGACTTCTGTACTCCATGCTGATTGGACTGTTTCGAAGAATCCTTCTCTTTCCGCCCAGAGGGGACTAAAGCGAAAGGGGAGAGGGCCAAGATCCTCTTCATCTTTCAGACAGAGGAGGACAGGTTTGTGGTCCGAGCTGAGCTTTGGAAGGATCTTGTTAATGACTATTCTTTTTCCCATCATTATAGAGCTGCTGATGAGGAATCTGTCCAGTCTTGCTACAATATGATTTTCTCCGGTTTTGTTGTTGGTCCATGTGTATTTTCCTTTAACTAGCTTGAAGTCTACTAAATCCCTTTGTAATATTATGTTCTCCACTATGGTAAGGAAAGGGTCTCTTGAATATGTCCCTCCTCTCTTCTCTTTAGGGTCAAGACTTATATTCAGGTCACCTCCTATAATTATGTTCCTGGGATTGTTGTGGTCTAGAAACTCCAAAAGCGTTTTCCAGCACTCTCTCTTTTCCTCGTAGTGCACAGGAACATACATATTAAACAAGGCTAAGCTGAGATTGCTTGCTATGTGTCGCACTTCAGTAAATATCCAATGCTGGGTTGCGAATGATCTTTCAAGGGAGAAGGAGTTTTTTGACCAGAATGTTCCTATTCCTCCAGTCGTGCCTCTTGCACTCACAACCTTTCCAGAGTCGAAATTCCATTTGGTGTTGTTGGTGCTTAGAAGGATTTCCCCTTCTACTTTTGTTTCTTGGAGCATGAGGATGTCTGTGGGTTCCATTTTTAAAAGATCTTTTATGGATTTTGCTTTTGCGAGATTCCCCAAACCCCTGCAGTTCCAAGAGGTCAGCTGCATCATTTACCACTTGTAGGGGTAGGCCCTCCTCCCTTGGACGCCCTTGTCTTGGTGTTCCTCCCAAGAGTCATTTCTATGGTAGCTTGGCTACCGAGGGTTTTCTGTCTTTCTAACTCCTCTTCTCTAGTTTCACTGTTTGATCTTCTTCCAACCTTTTTTGCTGGTCTTTCAAATGTTTCATCGTCTGATGAGCCCGTATTCTCTATGGTTTTCTTCTTTTGTTTGATTACATCTACATAAGAGGGGGAGGAAATATTGCTTGAGACAGGGATTGGGTTATTACCTGGGTCTGTGGTGTCGTTATTCTCCAGCTGAGGAGGATCTTCTCTCTCTACCTCTGGAGGATATGAAGGCGGCGTAAGGATTCAAAGGGGTTTTTGCCCCCCTCAATGCTACTTGTGTCTCTGCTTCCATTGTTTTGGTTGCTTGTACTTCCATTACCTACTTTATTCTCTGACTCTTTAGCCTTGTTTTTGTTGTTCTGTTTGTTGCTTGTTGGTTTCTTTGCCTGATTCCACTGTTCTCCCTTTTCCTTCTTTGATGCCTCCTCGTTTCTCTTTTTACAGTGTCTTGCGAAGTGCCCGTACTCATGACAGTGTCGACACTTGAAGGGCAGCTGTTCATAGTTGAGCTCCTGGATATGTGTCCAATCCGCCACCGATAGCTTTAATGCTTCAGGTAATCCGATTTCCAGGTCAACCTCCACACAGATCCTTCCTCGAAGCCTGATCTATGTATTTCCCTAGGGCATTGCCAATGGATTGAAGTGAGTTCTGACTCCAGCAATGAAGGGGAAGGTGCGGGAGGCGCACCCAGACAGGAACAACCTTAGGCACATCTTGTGCTGGGTCGAAGTCTGGAGACCATTTGTTCAAATAGAGGCCTTGAGGGCCCATGAAGTATGGCCCATTTCTGAAGATCAGGCTTCTATCCTCTGCATTATCAAACACGAAGATGAAGAACCCTTTGCCTACAAAATTACGCTTTATCCCTTCGTTGACCAGAGGCAACCAGTTCCTTTTGATCCATTCTTCGATTGCTCTCGGGGATGGCCACAGTCCGGTAAACTGGCCAATGAGGCCTCTTTCTGCGAGTTTCAGTGCTGCTTTGCAGGTTTCCTCCACAGGTAAGGTCACCACGGGGATGCTGTCCAGTTCTTTAACAAACTTTTGTTGCGGGCCTGAGGGATGGCGATTCCCTGCAGCAGCTACTAGAGCTTTGAAAGCTTCGAGCTCCGGCGGTAAGGGAGGAGGGGCCGCAGGGCCACCTCCATGCTCCATGGGGAAGATCGCGCGAGGGAGGGATGATTTGAAGGCGCCGGCTAGGGCAGCAACGCAGCAAAGCGATTAAATTCTCTTTGTACTATAATATATAATTTAAAGTAATATAAAATTAATAGTTTTTAAATTTTTTAAAACATAAGATCGATTTTAATAATTTAAATAAAAATATAAAATATATTTAATTAATATAAAAATATAAAAACTATAATCAAACTTTTTATATAAATTACATATATTTTAATTATTAATTATATATTTTAATTTTTACAATAAGTAATGTTATTTATTTAAAATTAAAAATTATTTAATATTATTTTTAATAATTAAAAATTAATAAATCATCAAGCAAAGTCTTTCGGTAGAAATCACATAAAGAAATTTTTGGCTGATGCGTTTCGGAACCACACTTGTTGGTTCGAAACGCGTCGGCCAAAATTTCTCTTATGTGATTTCTACTGAAAGGCTTTGCTTAATTCATTATGGATCATAGAAGCCTAAATACAGGAAATTAATAAACCATGTTCTAGCCTTTGAAAATTATTATTAATATATAAATAATTTTGAAATTATATCAATGTAAACAAAACCAGTAACTTTAAATGTGGCTATTAAAAAAAACTTTTTACGTTTCTTTTCACCTTTTTATCAACCATGGGTGTATATTATGTGAAATTTTATCATGGATTTTTTAATTGTTTGTTATACTATTTATTTTGTTTTCGAGAATTTTAAGTTTTTCCTTTTTTTTTTTTATTAGTATAGACGGATTTTAATATTGAATTTACCAAGTATTTAGATGGATTAAAATTAATGGAATAATATTCTCCCTCTCTCTCATGTACTATTAATAATATGATTTTTACATGTTATTTGTCAATTTCATAATAAGTGGTGAAAGAATTACATATCTCTCTACCTCCTCAACAATTTGGCGACTCCACTAGGGATCGAGTCTAGGTAAATCCCCTCTGCAGACAGAGGCGATCCCTACTAGCCCAGATCGGGTCTAGCAACAATCATACAATGCTATCACGTAAGTTCCTAATTGCAAATTAAAGACCAATGATGAGGGCTTACCTGGATTCCAATGCTAGTGCTGCTTGTAGAAGAGTTGACACTCCCGTTCCTTTGCTCCGACAGATCACGATCCTCACGATCTCCGTGAATGGACACCTGCACATACAAAGAATGACACAAACATAAGCGTAAAATCCAATAGATGCAACTATATATCAGTTAGAAATGATATAACTCATCATCATTACAAAGAACAATAAGAGTGGAACCATAAAAATAGTCGTTTATTAATGAGAAACAAAGAAGAATACAACCATAGTTTTGACGTCAAATCCTCCTTTGGCTGGGTGATCAACAGCACATGTCTTGCAAAGCTTGTTGGGAATGGGAATAAGCCTCTCTCTCCTTAGTTATTTGGACAAGAATCTCCTTACTTAGATTTGGCCTTATGGGAATGAAGAAGGCTCTTGCAGCATGAAGCTCTTGATAGCTTGACAATTCTCAATCTCTGGAACTTTGGAACTCTGGAACTAGCTTGCCTAAGGAAAATGGACAAGCTTTTATAGATGGAAGAAGGGGAGTTGGGATCATCCACAATATTCATGGGATTGGCTTTATCACTAAAGAATCTTCCATGAGAGGTGGCAAATCACTTCCTCTCTATGGATATCCGAAGCCAAACCTCCCAACTCAAGATAGATTCAGTCCAGGAGTTTGTTAGGATGAATCTTCCGCTGTTGGTTTGTTAAAAAACACCACTCATTATGGTTGGCACGAGTGTGACTCTGTGACAGAGTGCCAACTGGCGCGCCCTCTTTGGAGGATTTCCCCCATTGGCTCGAGTGATGCACTATGGAATCGCGCCAATGGAAAAAAGGCTATTTTTAGGGGTTTTTAGCAGGAGATGTCTTCAGGGCAAATGAAGTTTATGTTAAGGGGAATGCAATGCAAGTGTTTGTAGGTCATGTCACTTCTCGTAGGTCCCGGAATGAGTCTTCTAAGATGCGGGAGAAGGGGTAACTGGGACGATGACAAATCGTTGTGTAACAGATGCCCCCTAAAGCATGAGGCCAGAGAGAGAGAGAGGGGTGAAATGCTTTACAAGAACATGTCCAACCGAAAACACTACCACCAGAAAACCTACATGGAGAAGTACAACTAATATCTCAAGTACATGATATATGTGGTATGGGTGCAGCCATCCATAGCAGAGTACATAAAAATCTAGATCCAAGGTATGGACGCAGCCATCCAGTGAGGATCGATAAATAGACTCAGGCATGGTGGCAACCATCCAGGGAATGAGTCATGTAATAATCATAATAATCCACAAAATCGCAACCTGGATCCCAATAGACAAAATCCAGGGTCTTGCGCTCCATCTCGACCCGAACAAAGTACAAGTTCAAGCATGCGAATATGGGAGTCAAAGTCAAACATGCAGGAAACATCAATCTGAATTACCAACCAATGATGAAAATTGTTAACAGACGCGAGAGGTACCACCAATAATGACAATGGCCCTCAAGGTACTATAGGTACAATCTACGGCGTGCGAATCAGTGAGCCAGCGTCGAACACCCGTAGAATCATTCGATCGAAGGCTAATGATGAAAATCTCACGTTGAACACAAAGAACCTGCCATTGAGGCATGCAGGCTCCAAGGCACCCAAAGGGAGTCTCTAGGTCAACTTCTTGGATAATGAGCTGAAGTCGACAGGAAGCGACCTTGATCGAAGGTGGGCCATAGTGTGTCCCACATCATCGACGCGAGAGAGAGGAGGATAATATGTTTTGTGAATCAGGATTATGTGAGTTATCAGAGGGAGGCTGATTATTTCGCAGAGGTCAACTTCTCTTGAACATATCGGTGGCACGACAGTGGACTTGGCAGTATTTGACATCAAATGATCAGAGGTCATGGTGACAAGGCAATGAGCAGATGAGAGGTCAAATAGGATCACCCAAACCCACGGAAGCAAGTGAAAAATGAGATGAGATGTACCCACCCAGACACAAATGCAGATAAGTGCCATGTTCAAGAGCGACATACTGCTGACACGACAATGATTCTGGTTCCATTTTCCCCACCATTTCTGGCGAGTACCCGATTATTTTTAATGACAAGCTTGATGGGGATAGCATATGCTTTTAAAGCGTCATTTCGATGGAATCCAATGTCATCAAGGTTTAACGAGTCTGACAAAGGAAGAACTCAATGCCTTTTCATGTTTAGAGAGTTTGAAAAGACAGCAAAAAGTAAACTCTAGGGGTGTCCTTTTTCGTAAAGTTGTGTCTCTCGAGCCCGAAAAAGTATAAAACAATGCTCGAAAGAACCGCCCGACCATTACGATCGAGGAGTACTTTTCCTGATTAGTGATCTCAACCTAAAAAAGTAAAAAAGCGACCGAAATCACGTTGTTTCGTAACCATTAACGAGCCTGAAACGGCAAGGGCCCGATGATCTTTTCGTCTTTACACAGTTGGAAAAGAGTTTAAAGATGACCACCTCTCATTTACGTTTAGCGAGTCGAGAGGAATAACTCGGCATTATTTTCATGTTTAGAGAGTCAGAAAAGAGCTGAAAGATGACTCCATTTCTATTCTCTTTGACGAGTCAAAAAGGAAAAAAAACTCGGCAATCTTTTCATATTTTACGAGTCAGAAAAGAGCTTAAAGGTGACTCGTCCTAGAGGAACGAGTGGTATAAAGGGTAGCAACTGGTTCCGGAAATGGTGGAACTGCTCAAAACATGTAATGGTCAAGAGGTTGGCTAACAAAACCACTCTTAACTACGGTCCCTTAGGAAAGGAAAATGAGCAAGTGAAGGCATATGATCGGCCAAAGAGATGGTGGTAATGGAATGAAACAACCACGGCTCATCTAGCATAAATGGCAATCACGAGATGTAAAATGGGTATGGGCTCATTTTTACACAAGCTTGAACCATGGAGAACTCTGCTTGGATTCGGTTTCATGTTTACACAAGCTTGAAACGAAAAACTATGCTTGTTATAAGTTCGCATGCCTCCAGCATAATGATACAAATGAGGTACATGCCCCCCAAGCTTCATTGCATTCAACAAAGTGGATGGAATGAAGGTTCACTTTCGAGATCTTGGAAAGACTCGACTTGTATTTTACGAGATCTTAATCAAAAGGCTCGATTTGGAAAGGGAGTTGTTTCATTTTTTAATGAGGTTGAAACAGTAAAAGAACTATCCTCATAACCCTTGTTTCATTTTTTAACGAGGTTGACACAAGAAAAGAACTCTCCTCGGAAATCCGTGATTCATTTTTTAACGAGCTTGACTCAAGACAAGGAACTATGCTCCGCCCAGACCTAATTTCATTTTTTAGGGAGCTTGACATAGGAAAGTGAACTATGCTCCGCCCGAATGTCATCATAATGAACAGGAAGTCGGGGCTTCCAAGAGTGGCACTCCCAATGGGAGGTCAATTTCTAGGAAGTCAGGACCCAATGCCCCCAGGACACTATGCACGATGGTGCCATTACTGGGTATAGGCATGGGAGAGGTGGCCACGTAGTTGATCTGGGTGAGACAGATGCAACTGGTGGATGAGAACCAAGAGGGAAGGACAATTGTGCCGGAGGGGCTTGTGGACGAATGAACGATAATTGGTCCATTTTCACCATTCTTCCATCATGTGGAAAGCAAACCACACGGAAAAGTGAAGAAACAAGGTCTCCCATGGCATATACATAGTCACGACCAAGGAGAAGACTTAAGTCTAAAGAGCCTTGGGTAACCGAGATGTCTATATAGACAGTCTTGCCTCCCAAAGTGATAGGGAACTTTAGAAGGATCCCTAATGGTTGACTCGTTCCTCCGTCAAAAGCGGTGAGATTCGGTGCGACAGGTACAAGCGATGGGGAACCCAAAGCTCGCCAAGTAGTAACGGGCATGAGACTAACCGATGCTCCTTCATATAACACAGTGCCAGGCAGCGCCATGTGGGAAGCATAGGCGGTGACCCAGAAACGCACATGGGATGGAAGGGGAGGGGTAGTCAAACAGCTCCAATCGAAGGATATGACCGAACTACTTGGTGGGGGAATCATATGGTTGCCCCCTGCTCGAGAGAGACCGAATCATAATTCTCTGGAGAGGTTGGGATGGGAAAACCATCATCGAGCTCAGGAGAATCTGACAAGACGAGAAGAACATGGGAATTTGTCTCTTCCGAAACAGAGTGGATGACACTTTGTCTGACCAATGGTTGGTCTGGAACAGGCTGGGCACAACCAGGTTCGGGAAGAGGGGCCTGGACAAGAGCAGAATGTGAACCAATCTCATTGTCGGGAGGCGAATGATCTGCAGCTGTAGACAGACGTTGATATCCAACGGGGAGTTGGGGCGGGGGAGCTGGGAGACTTTCCAAAACAATGGAGGCTTTATCCATGAGTGGACAAAGGTGAAGGGGATGATTGCCTTCACAAAGTCTGCAGGGGATTCAAATCTTCCCTTTTCCCTTACCATTCCCAACTGAAGAGGTAACATTGCCGTGAGCATCAGTGGATGATGAGGGGTGGGCTGGATCACGGGACCATACTTCTAAGATCCTGGGGATGCCAGGACAATCGCGAAGAAGATGGTCTTCCTTGCATAATCAACAAGGAAACTTAACCTTCCGCGGAGGAGCAGGAGGGGGCCCGACTTCATGTGTGCTTGAGGGAACAACAGTTGTGCTTGTAACCTCTCTCTTACGAGACTTCTTCTTCTTGGTCTTACTCTTCTTCTTCTTAGCCACCTGGTTATTCGAATCAAAACTTTCACCAGGCGAAGTACAAGAAGGAGACGTAGAAGTAGGTGTCAAAGGAGAGAGGTCCACCTTAGGTTCAACATGATGTTGTGCAGGTGGAGGGACTGATGGAGTATCAGTCGACACGGTAGGGACCAAAGAGGTTGAAAACAACCAAACAGGCAATCCGACAGTTAACCCTGGAAGGGATAGCGTCGCCATATAAGGAGCGCCAACGTTCCCAAGAGGAGGGGAATGACTAGGATTCCCGTCAGGAGGGGAACCTAGGTTGGTGAACTCTGGAAAAGTTGCCATAGCAAAAAGAAACCTACTTAAGCAATCAAAGACAAGATCTAACCAGGTAATGTTATCATGGCCAAATGAATTTTAAGACACGGGAACCGAACCTAACCTTTTCATGTTTCGAGAGTCGAGAAAAGGACGAAAAGATGAATCTATCTACTTCAAATGTTTAATGAGCATGAAGTGACAAGACGCTCACTTAAACCTTTTCTTTTAGAGAGTCTGAAAAGGATCAAAAGTGACTGCTCTGGAGATTCTAGGCAAAAAGGTTTACCAAGCAACCCGTAAAACTGCTATGTACACCTTGTCAATCATATGAGAACCAAGGACTTTACGTACTGCAGTCAATCTTCTCGAATGTTGTGTTCGGTGCGTTACGGTTCACAAGGCGGCAGAATCGGCTTCCTATGGATAAAGGATGCAAGCCTAATGGAGTCTCCCCATATATACGCGACAGTACGCGGGAGCCCAATCCGTACTAGTACTTATCGTTTCACCGTGGAGGAATCACCTAACCACTCAACGTTAAGATACCAGGTTTAAAGACGCTGGAACACATCTCTAGCCTAGACCTCTAGATATTCACGTTAAGTTCCAATGCGTTTTTAGATAAATTTGGATTATTTTAAGGTTGATCTTGAATTAAGTTTTAGTTTCAGGTCCTACCGTATGATCTCTCAAAAACACCTAAATGAAACTATATGCCAAAGATCATCATTTTGTTCGATGAATTCTAACTGTAAGAAGGTTAAGAATCTTTCAATCAAACAAAATGAATTCAAGCAATCACGCAACCTAATGCAACTAACAGCAAGGAAATGAAACTTTTCTTTTGAAAACACAAAACAACGAAATGTTCTTTTCCTTTCAACTATTAAATGCAAAAGACACTAGTTTGCTTTTCTTTTTAATGACATAAAAAGTACTTTTAAAATGAATTAGAGAGATAGCAACACTAAGTGAAAGAACTAAAATCACTCAATGCAAACACAAGACCATTCCCAAGACACTAAAAACCAGTTTTCCAAATCAAAGGAAAAACTAAGGTTTATGAGCTATGTGATCTACGCTCAACAAGACAAAAAGGAATTCAAAGGAGGAAGGCAATCACTTGGAACACAACCAAAAGACTTTCAACAATCACCGAGCAAATTCAAGGGAGCAATTAGAGAGTCGACTGACCCAAAAGAAGACCAAAAACACCTAAGGGAGGCTCGACCCACAAAGCCACTAGATACCCTAGGGCTAGAAATGTGAAATCGATAGAAGAAGGAAAACACCCAAAGGGTAAAGGTAATCTATGCAATTGTAATTTATACACAATTCACTCGAAAAGTGTGCAAACGTAATCTATGCACAAATTAGAATTATGCAAGTGTGATCTATGCAAGAGAATTCCCAAACACAAGATGATTCTAATGTAATCTAAGAACCAATCAAGTGAAAATCAAGAAAATTGGGTGGGATTTCCAAAGATGAAAAAGGTAAAAATACTCAAAGGCGATTAACACTCATACCTAATTGCAAAAACAAAAGCAAAAAGATGCAAAATTGTGAAGAGACTGAGACAAACCTTCAAGTAATGATCAAAGGAAATCAAATTAAGAATTTCTCAAAAGAGAGATTCAAAACTAGTCAAACAAGACTCCCACATACTCAAGCAGTTGAAAAAGTCAAGGAAACCAAGTAGCGAAAGCAAAAAGGAAGGCTTTGCAAAACCGAAAACAAGCAACAAACGAACCCTCACGGAACAAGGCTTCGCAAGCAAGCGTGTCACAGCTCAGACAAAATAAAACAAGTCAAAAGCCAAGTGGAAAAAGCAGGGGACAACCAAACCAAGAGGTTTAGGAAGTCAATTTGGACAAAAACGACTTTTACAGGATCAGCGCGGATGACCCCTCAGCAACAAAGCGATGACAAAGAAGCGCATGTAGCAACTTTGTGCTATCAGCGCGGAAGGACACGGATAAAGGGCGTTGGCCCGAAAACAGGGTCAGCGCGACTGTTAAATGTATAAATGCGATGACAGGGAGAAAAAAGAAGAAAATGTGTGATGTCAATGTAGCTGTTCTAAAATAAAACGCGCTGAGGCTAAAAAACAATCAAAATCGAACCAAAAATCCCCAAACCAAGGCAACAGGCTTTCAAGACAATTAAAGCAGTTCCCAGGATGAACCAGGAAACCAATCAACAGCAAACTAATCCCCAATCTTTGACAAGAAAGCAATAATCAAATTCAAAAGCAAGGATGAACTACAAAGAGACAAGCAAGCATCCCCAGTGGAGTCGCCAAATTGTTGGAGAGGTAAATCCAGTCTACGGATAGAGGCGATCCCTACTAGCCCAAAGGGGGTCTAGCAACAATCAAACAATGCTACACTGCAGGTTCCTAGTTGTAATTAACAAGTGGGTAAGAGAAACCTACTTGGATTTCAACGCTACGTTTGTCGAAGAGATGATCCTCTCGCTCCTTCGCTCCAGCCGATCACAGTCCTCCACTATCCTCGCGGACGGACACCTGCACAAGCAAAGAGAGAACAAACACAAGCGTAAAATCTACTAAAAACAACTATGTATCAGTCAGGAAGGATACAATTTACATTAATCATTCACAGGACAAATGGAAATGGAACCATAAGAGTAGTCATCTATCTTTATTAATCAGAAAATAGAGTAAGGTACAACCGAAGTCTTGACGCTGAGTCCTTCTCTAGAGGGTCCAGCCAGCATGTCTTCCAAGCATTCACCTTTGAAGTGGATCTCCCAAGTCAAAGAGGTCTCTCTCTCACACACAAGGCAACAAGCTCATAACCTTCCTCAAGCTCAAAAGCAATCCTCACAAAACACACCAAATGCTTACAAAAAGCAACACTAATGCACCAAGAATTCCTCTATCAAAGTCTATATGTTCCAAACTAGCTGCTCATGGGCAATGGAGGAGGCTTATAAAGGAGAAGGAGTCTCCATGAATAGGTAAAGGATGAGCTTTCCCCCAAGATAAGTGGATGATCAGTCGAATAGACATGCCAGAGAAAGGATGGTGACCTCAAAAATGCTAACAGCCAAGTCTGGAGTCAACTGGAAGGTTGGCTATTAGAACAAACTCGCCTAAACAGGATCAGCGCGGGTGCAAAACTAGGCTGGCGTGCTGGCGCACTGGCATCGAAAATCAATTATAGAAGAGGTCTGGTTAGGGCACAATGATACAAACAGAGGGCGCGCTGTCCGTGAAATTGGACCAGCGCGCAAAACACGTGTGCTTCCGCGCTGGCAGCGCAACAGTTACATTATCCTCCACCAGTCAGCGCGGTTATTTAATTAACAGTCGCGATGATTCAAATAACTTAGGAAAAGAAGGTTTTTAGTCATTTCATAGAGCATAAGTGAGGTGGATGTGATTTTATGGCACAGTAGGGAGACTGACATGATGGCAGTGACATTTTACTGTGTAACAGTAAGACTCAAGGCTACATCAAACCACGCTCAGCCTCGTAGCTAGCCCTACGAGGACAGGAGAGGGCTCTCTCCAGGTCAATATCAACAAACGATAATCAACGAGGTCGGAATGACTGAATTGATGACTAAGTTTAGGCTAGGTATGAAGTTCAAGGACATTGAAATCGATTTTTTAAGGTTTTGTTGAATTCAAGGGAAAGGCAATTTTGGGTGCTGGGATGAGGCACAGCTTTTGCAGAGGTCTACTTGGGGCAAGATAGGCGATTGTTTTGATGCCTTTAAAGTGATTGAATGAATAGATCTGACTGGTGAGGAGTTAAGGAGAGCAAGGAAGTCTTAAGGATTCTCCTTAAACTGAAGAAAACATAGAAAATTAAACAAATTTAAAGGCAGAGCATAGCAAATTTATGGATTCTACCTTAACACTTCATTTGTTTAATTGCAGAAGATTAAATAAGGAAAGTGGTACAAATACACAACTTACAAGTACTGAGAGAAACACACCATCAACACATAAAGCCACATGAATCCCAAATAGTGCTGCAAAACCCTGGTCTTTCCTTTGCCAAAAATGCAGATAAGATATGTACAATAGAGTGTCAAGCTATTCCTAAGAGTCCAACCCTGAAAATGACTAAGAAAATACATAATATATGCAAGCCAACACATTCCATTTCCTCTAGGGGTCGAGCTCATCATCCTAGGAGTTGTTTCAACCAATTCTAAACAAAGCACTACAATCTAGGCAGTCAAAACAACTTGCCTCTATAAGCTAGAAAACCAATTCATTCATTAAATTTTTTCTATTTTATGAATGAACCATATAGAATAGGTAAATAAGTGTCAAAACAACATAAATTTCCATTAATTAGATCAAGAAGGGTTAAAAATCCCATCACAAGTCACAATTGGTCAAACTGGCTTCATTTACTGAGCTGAGGATGAAAACTGTGACAAAAAACCCTGTGCACCGTGCGCGTGAGCCCTGTGCGCCGCGTGCCTTTCCACCTACTTTTGGGGTACTTCCCAGCATCCAAATTGAGCTCAGCTTGTCTTGTTGGAAATAACTAGATGTCTACTTTCTAACCCAAGTGGAATTTTCCAATTTGGTGTCCATTTGACCCTCCAAACGTGCATTCTCCCAGAAGTACTTCCTGCTGGTGCAAAAAAGTGGCAGAAAGGTGATTTTCATGATGTTTTTTAGCCTTTTGGTCACCCAGAACTTGATGAAATGCCTTGGCAATGGCTGAGCATGTGTATTTCAGCATGAAAAATCCCAAATTATAAGCCATTTGCGATTTGGACCTCCCCATCTTATGGGTTGCGCGCTGCGTGCTACGCATAGAGCCAAAAAACCTGTTTTGCAAGCCAAAAATTTTGAAACGAGAATTTTTTATCCAAATTTGCCCAAATTCGGAGTGAGGACCCTCCATCATGTATCATGCTCAACTAACGAAGCCTCGGCCAAAAGTCGAAGTGGATCGGGCCTTTTCCTTTGTTTTAGCGCTTTGCTCAAACGCCTCTTGAGGATCCTCATTTTCGGTTTGCAAACATGCATGCGAGCCCAATAGTGAGTTTTCATGTGGCGAAGCATGTCTTTGTCCCTGTTTACCTTCTTCAAAAACTTCCCCAAATGAGTGTTACTAAGATGAGCATTGATTCTCGATCAATAGGTGTCAAATCACCGGGTCTTCTTCGGGCCAATTCCCGGTCTTCTCGGATCCCCCGTGGCTCATAAAGTTCATGCTCATCTTCCAGCTGTTTGTTGCGCTGCTCCAAGTAGTTGATCACCCATTTAGCCATCTGCAATTTCTTTTGCAGCGACTCATTCTCGGCCCTTTGCTCTTGGATGATCTCCTTGAGCTCCGAGTTAGGCGAGCTAGCATCAACATCAATGACACCCATATCCTCACCTCTTGAAGGACCCTCATCAAACATGGGTCTCTTGCCCCTATCCTGAATCTTTACCTGTGTTGAAGACAGAGGCGAGACCCCTTCCACATGATTTGGAGATAATACTTGCTGTGCTGATGATGTCAACGAGACCCCTTCCACCCTGGGTGGAGATAGTACTCGTCGTGCAGATGCAAATAAGTCCATGTGGCCTCTCTGATATGTCACATATACTGGAGCATCGACATGCTTGGTCTCAGGAATGTCAAACTGCTATGAAGGCCCTCCCTCATCATGAACTATCTCTGGAGGAGGCTGTAGCAGGGAAAAGTAATCACGGGAGATGAAATCCTCCCAAGTAATACCCTGCTATGCCAACTGATGCATCACTATGATTTTGATCAATACATAGTGATATATGCTCCTATGCTGATGTGTCGGGCTCTTCCTCTGTACTAAAGGCGCCATCCTCTCTATGTTTTGACACATGAAAAACGGAAGGTTCATCATACGTACCCTTGTGAAATGCATCAACAAACGGACATGGTACGCATAGAGACGCGAAAAACTGCCCTCACAGCTGAAATACCGAATGATGAGTTTCATCAACGGTGCAAACTCATCTTTTAGGAATCTGAAAGGAAAAGTTGCGCTCAAGTGTCTGATATATCCGGGCTTGATATATGGCTCATAGTAATATCTGTCTAACATCTGGCGTTTGCTCCATTCCTCCCCTACATTTGGTATCCCGGTGGCCTGAGCAATAGTGTCGGGTGACAAGGTAAAATCCACTCCGGCAAGGTTTACATGACCATCCTGTAGATTAAGGACAAATAGACAGACTAGTTCTCGATGATGCTGAGTTTGTGAGATCATCTCACAATATTGGTAACATGATTGGCGCAGAAAACAATCCATTGCAAGTGGGCAAGCTTGCAATTGAGCCAAAGAAGTAGGCTCCTCCCTAACATGCTGTCCAGTTTTTCCACCTTTGTGATACCTCCATGGCACATTTGGCACATTGACCTCTGGTGTAGAATCACTATCATACTCCTGCTCATATACTAACTCGGTCTCTGACATGTTCTTTAGAAACAAGATAGCTGGAATATATATATATATATATATATACAACTGTGTGCAAAATTGACTGTAGACTTTTTCTTTCTCTCGAAATGTTGTGACCAAGGGGACACAAATGTACAAGGGAATTGTTAGGAAAGGGAAAAAATTAGGGAAATGGGGAAAATGGAAATAAAACAAGGAATTTAGGGAAGGGAAGGGACATGGAAATCTTTAAGTTTTAGGGTTTTGGGGTGAGGTAGGGATTATATGTTTGTAATAGAAGCGAGGAGGATAGTGTAGGGTTTTATGAGGAATTATTGGGGAAAATATTGGTGAATATAAGGGATGGGAAACAAAGGAAATAGGAAAACATGATAACCTTGGCAACATTTATTTTTTAAAACCCTATAGAAATTTTGGCATTCAAATTGTTACAACAATTTAATGGACAAGGGAGGGTTTTTACACTTGGTTTTTCATGGCAAATATATCATAATCTCTTACATAAAACCGTTCAAAACCAAAAACAAGCCGTGGATAAAAGCCTACCTGTGAATTTATGCTTGAGAGGAGGCGTTTTAGTCTTTTATGGACAAAGTTTGGGCATAAACTTCAATGTGCCGCGCGCCTCACCCAACGCACCACGCGCTCCTGACGTGCCACGCGCGTGCAAAATAACAATGAGCTTGGTCGCCTGATGCGCCGCGCGCCCTGGAAATAGCCCAATTTGCTTACAAACTCACAAAATTGCCTTAGAACTATGCTCTTCAATCTTGGAATGTGGAATGGGTTGCAAATGAGGAGAAATATCTTCATATAGACTCCTTTTTTATTTTTGCTTGATCCAAAACCCATTCTCTTATGTTTTGTTGTTGACACTTTTTCAAAATTAATAGACTCTGACCTTTTTGGTTTCCTTCTTAAAATTGGTTGAAATAATGAATTTCTCTTATAATTTTTTGCGGGGATAGCTCTGATATGCTCTGGCAAAGGAGACCAAGGCTGCGCTTGGACTTTTCAAGGATTGAATTTTTTGAAAATTTTTACAAAAATGAGATGACGACTTATCTTCAAAACAGAGTTTTGAAGAGAAGTCATACTTTATCTGTACAATGATGAAAATTATCGAAATGATTATCTATCAAAGACATCCCTATGGCCTTCTGGTCTTCTAAGGCTTTTCAAAACAAAATTTACTCAACCCTAGACCTAAGACCTAAAAAATTTAAAACATGATTGTAAATGACCTTTGAAGCTTTATGACTAAACCTAAATCAGCAGTACCATGCACGAGGAGAATGAATGACATAAACCATTTCGTCAGAGTTATGGCATGCCTAACGAAATGAAACTGATCGAAACTGATGGGACACCTAAAAATGAAATGCAAAAAGAGCTTTGATCTCTGATGGAGGGATAACTAGACTGACTCTAACACATCACATCATATTTAAGAGAAAATTCTAAGGTTCAAGCAGTGGAACATCACGTTGAACATAACCAACAAGTCCTCCAACTCTTAAATGATAACCTCGTGTTGGCACAGAAAAGAATGAAACAACAGGCAGATCAACATCACAGCGAAAGATGCTTTGATGTAGGTGATTGGATATTCCTACGGTTACAACCATATAAGAAAATGTCTCTCAAGCAAGCTAAGAAGGATAATAAATTATCACCAAAGTATTATGGTCCGTACAAGGTGTTGCAAAAGATTGGTGCTATGGCATAAAAATTGGAGCTTCCTACAGCTTCTCGATTGCACCCAGTTTTCCATGTTTCATGTTTAAAGAAGGTTATAGGTGACAAGCTCCGAGTTCAAA
>APFE030825692.1:109223-158907 GCA_000404065.3 Pinus taeda | reverse complement strand
CTGATCATAGACAACAAAAATCCTTAATAGAGCTGAAGAGAGTGAAGAAAAACCAAAGTCTGAAGGCAAAATTGGCCTTACCTAATCATTGCACCTGTTACATAGGGAAATAGGTATGCATCTCACCTACTGCACACGGGAGGTGCGATGCGTACTGGTTTTCTTGAAGAGAGGGTGCGATGGTACCAGGGCGAGACTTTTACTTGGTCTTTGGTCACAGTTTGCAGCTCAGTTCAGGGATTTAGGCCGAGCAATTGATAGTCAGTAAATGTAAATCACAAGGGCTGATCTAATGAGGTTACTAGAGCCACCACCAGGGGAATTAGAGTGTTTGCAAATCAATTGTTCAGTTTATAAACAAACCCCAGAGATAGACTGAAGCAGCATTGATCTACTTTGCACTTGCATAACAAATGCAGTTCGAAGGCTAGCTGGCTTGACTTCAGGCTCCCTCTGTAAGTTTACAAAACAAACAAATATAAACAAGAAAACAAGCTATTTGCTCCCCAGCGAAGTCGCCATTTTGTTATCAGGAAATATAGTTTTCACTTGGAGCTGCTAGTCCCACTAAGATGGGTAGCTATCTTAGAAACAAACAAACTAAAGTTATCCTTGTTTTCCTTTATGAGCAGTAGATAGGAGAGAAGCAAAGTACCAACCTCAGTCTTGCGCTTGGTCCCTTGCTTGATTCCTCTCCCTTCTGACAGATCTTTACCGCTTCCTTCCTTGCTTTAGAGAGCACCTGTAGAATCAAAGCATCATAACACTATCAAAGCACATGGATCTGCAATCATAAACAATATAGGACGAGATATATATTGACCACACAAATGCATATATTATCAAACATACAAGAATGTGGAGGAAAACTTGAATAACTTTATTGATATAAAGAATAGCAAAGAGGATTAGAACCTATTGATCTAACCCAACGTCATCCTCCCAGCATGAAAGCCCTTCTTCACCTCATGAAAAGCTTAGATCACCCAACACTATGATGTTTCACCAAGAAACCAACAACAATTCCTTACAAATACAAGATTCCAGCCCCCTGGATCTCTGTGATGAGGGATCCATATATAGATGTTTGCAAGGGGGTGAGTTAGATATTGGGTTTTTGATTAGTGTCCTCTCTCTGATAGTTCTTGGTTCCACTTGGAGATTCATGATCTCTTACTCATCCCTGGGCGAATTCAGAGAGGCAAGTGTCACAGGAGAAGTTTCTGGAAGATTGCATGATCCTCCACCTTGCAAACTGTCTCTGCCATTTGTCCATCCTCACTCATCGTACCCTACAAAAGGGATATCCAGTATGAATCACACTTTTTGCACGGGGTAGGTGAGATGTATCGCACCCCTAGCACTGAGCAGTCTGTATGGTCCAGTTTTGACCAGTTCTGAGCAATTTTCTGTGGAGAACTTCTGGGAGAAGATGTAATCAATTGACCTTGCTCCTTTACGGTGTGAAGCAACACTTTTAGGGACTTAGAAGCCCTTGGTTTACGGACATTTATGATTGGTGTTGCAGTGCCCAAAAATTTCTATAACACTTCTCTTGCGGGACAGTTTGTTCTGTAAGTTTTTCTACTGCTTGTTGAGCTTGCATCAAACCCTCTTGTAGGGTTACTATCCTTGGGTCACTATCCCATATAGTAGTTGTAGGCAGAAGGTTCATTTGAATCTTCTTATTGTGTTGTTCTGTAATTATGGTTCGAACTTCTTTAGAGGATTGCGCCTCTGTCTGAATTTCCTTATCACAGGCCGTTATGTCATTTTTTTGAATTTTGACATGAGTAATAGCCGAATGTTGTTCCTTTTGATTTTGAACAGCAGGCTAGACCTGAGCCCTTTTGACCTTTTTCTAAGGGGTTTCGCCACCGAGGTCCTTTTTTCTCTCTTCCTCATCTTCCGAATCCTGATTTGTTGTCAAAGTCACACAATTACATTAAGCAGTCTTTGTTGTTCCTTTCGTAATCTTTTGATTTCCTCTGTTTGACTCGAAGGAACAACCATTCGCACACTCGGGCCTAGACTTTCTTCTTGACCAATTTCTTGATTTTTCTACTGGGGTACTTCCTCATTATTCTTCTAATCGGGTTGTTCGGGGGTAGAAACCCTAGCTTGTTTTGCAATTTCCTAAGTAACTTCTTCTTCTCCCCTTTCTTCCTCATCAATTTTTTCAGGTGTATTTTGACTTGGAACAAATTGTTCCTCTTCTTCATATTCATCATTTTTCTCTCTAGATGCACTTTCATCATGGCTGGAATGATTCTCTTCTTCTTCTTCCTCGTTGCATAACTGTTCGGATGCACTCTTATCATGAACAAAGTGCTCCTGTGGCTCTTCTTCAGTATGAAGGTTTAGTGGGCTAAGAGGTTGAATATATTCTCCCATGTTGACCAGAATCTGGGCCAATTCATCCTCTCGTAGGGGATTTTGCAACGAGATTTCCTCACATTGATTTGTTTCTTTTTCAGCCTGCCCAGATTGTTTGCTTTCTCCTTCTGTTTCTTCGTCATTGTCCGATTTTCTTTCGTTCTCTCCCCCTTCCAATTGCGGGGGTTGCTCGTCCCCTGAATCGACTACTTCGACTGGTTGACTAGTGTTCCCTTTGGAATTTTCCAGCCTGCCTCTGATCCATGCTAATATAACGGATTTCCTCCATTTCAATGGTCTATTTGATATATTTGCAGTATGCTTTCATTTGGGGGCTGGCAAAGCCAGTCCCCCATCTATTGTAAAAATTAGCTCTTCCCAGCTGCTCTGTTTCTGAGTAAGACTGTAGCTAACTATCAACCGTATCAACCCATGATGACTTACTACCAATTCTACATGGTGGGATTTTTTCATGGTTTGGACAACATCATGTAGTAAAGAATTTAAAAATGCAGGCAAATTCATAGTGCATTTCTATTTTAATACAGCTAAAAGCTTAAGGTGGCGTGGTCTTACCACGTTGTTTTTTCCTTCACAGGTAATGTAATTCTAAATAATATTTGCCAATTCTTCCCATGGTTCTCCCAAAGATGTTGGTAGGACTCCCTTCCCACTTCGAGTCAAGTTCTGTCCTTCATCTTGGAAGATTTTGATGGCGTTGCGCAGTCTTATCTTCTTCAGAGTCCACATAGATCTAGTGGCTGGTAGTCCCAAGACCTCTGCAATTATATTGTCAGTGACTACTATTTGTCTCCCTCTTACAATGGAGTGATATTCTTGCAGGTTCTGTAAGAATTCAATTGTCACAGTCTCGTTGGACTCTTGTAGGCGAATAAGATAAACTATCCATCCTGCCCTTGTTAGGATTTCTTGTGCTGCATCTGAGACTGTCGACACCTGTGGTTCTTTACGAATTGATCTTCCTCCCATGCTTAGCAAACTATAAAAAAAATGGAGACAACAATGGAACAACAACCTATTCAAGCTGTTAGCAACCACAGAAAAATGACGGAACAACAAGCTTGTTTAGAATTCAAATTACCTGCTAATTGTTGCAGAGAATAATGCGAAAATAATTTTGAAACAACAAGCCATGCAAATTTAAAAACGATATACTGTTAAGCCTTGCTATTCCCCAGTAAAATTTCTTCAAATTGAAAACTGACATGTATGCCAGTGAATTATGAGGTCACCTACTCCCCCCCTGTAATGGGATAGGCCGTCCTCGGCCGTCAAATGAGGGAGTGACGTGATGCAGAGTCAAAAAGGAGAAGCGTATACTAAGATGCCATGTTTACAAGAACGAGCGGATTTCCAAAATCAAGATGTATTATGGAATCTCTTAATAAATAAGAAAATGCCATGATATGATGCGAGATTTGGAGGATAGGACAATTGATGTGCACAAAAGTTCAGTGCAGTCACGATCAACTTTTTCTGTCATGATTGATTATAATAGGTTTCATGTATTAGAAGTTCAAAAAGATTTGTTTCATAATGTTATTTGATCCATTAGAAAGGTAGAAGAAAGGATTCATAAGTGCTATTGGTGTAAAAATATGACCTCAAAACCATCAACAAAGCTCTGTTGTCCACAGGTGTCCATAACCTTGACAGAGTTGTTTGTTTCACCCATGGAACCATGATCATTTGTGTATGTTCAGAAAAGTACTGTGGAATGTCAAAATGGAGGCCATTATGCGAGCTTGGTAACCAGATAAGTCATAATGCCATTCACTAGGAAGGAGTGAAAGGTGGGTAGGCCGGCTCATGATGAGACCTCCTGTTCCAAGGACTTTTTCTCTCTCTCTTTTTTTTTCTAATGTGCCTCTTGGACCATTTCCCTAGTATGGTTGCCATAATGGGAATGCCACTTCACTTTCTTCCTTATGATCATGGTAGGCTGGCTCCCAATGAGACCCCCTATCCTTCATTGACAAAGCCTGTTAGCAAATTATATCAATGTTTTACTTTTTTTCTTTTTATAATGTACTTTCCCTTATTTATACACAGAGGGTGGTTCAACACTCCTTAAGTGTAGGGATGGTGGAAGAAGTCTTAACATGTCAATAAAAAAATATGCGTTTCATTCTTATTTTTTAATAATGGTCAAAAAGGATTATGAAATTTTAAAAGAAACCATCAAGATAAAAGATAACCAAGCATACCGGTATTAGTAGAATAGTGACAACAAGATAATCAATAGTTGTGTCCTTTCCTCTTTTTTTTTATCAATCCAGAGCAAATTCTTGTAAAGATAGCGACTTTTTATGTAATTTGCTGATTTCAGCATCTTCTAGTTCTCATATTCATTGCATAAGGGCATAGCTATGTTTCAGAAGTGATCTGAATGATAAAACACAGAAAAAGATAAAGATAAAAGAAGTGTTATATACAAAATTGTAGAAAAAACTCAAAACTACCATGCAACAAAGAAAACAAACACAAGAAAAATGCAAAGAATGCTATGTTTTTCGAAAAAGAACAGCGAAAATTCTAATGTCGTTCCTCTGCAAAAAGGAACATCAGAAAACACCAGTGTTGTTCCTTCGCAAAAAGGAACAACAGAAAATAAAAATGCGTTGTGCAAAAGAGAGAAAAAATGTTGTTCCTTTGGGAAAAAGAACAATAGAAACAAGAATGCTGCTCCTTCAGAAAAAGGAACAACAAGAACGCAAATGTGTCATTCCTTTGGAAAACGAATAGTAGAAACAAAAATGTACCGTTCCTTCAGAAAAAGGAACAACAGAAACAAAAATGTGTCGTTCCTTCATAAAAAGGAACAACAAAAACAAGAATTTGTCGTTCCTTCGAAAAAAGGAACAGAAAAAACAAGGATGTGCCGTTCTTTTGGAAAAAGGAACAGCAGAAACATGAAAATGCTATTCCTTCGGAAAAAGGAGGAGCAGAAGACGAAAAATGTTGTTCCTTTTGGAAAAGGAACAACAGAGCACAAAATTGATGTTCCTTTGGAAAAAGGAATAGCAAAAGACAGGGAATGTTGTTCCTTTTGGAAAAGGAATAGCAAAAACACGAAAATGCTATTCCTTTGGAAAAAGGAACAGTAGAAGACGAAAAATGTTGTTCCTTTTGGAAAAGGAATAGCAGAGCACAAAAATGATGTTCCTTCAGAAAAAGGAACAACAAAAGACAGGGAATGTTGTTCCTTTTGGGAAAGGAACAACGAAAACACGAAAATGTTGTTCCTTTTGGGAAATGAACAACAAAATATGAAAATGTTGTTCCTTTGGAAAAGGAACATAGGAAAACGGAGAATGTTGTTCCTTTTAGAAAAGGAACAACAGAACACGAAAATGTTGTTCCTTTGGAAAAAGGAACAACAAAACACGAAAATGTTGTTCCTTTGGAAAGAGGAACAACAAAAATAGAAAGTGTTGTTCCTTTTAGAAAAGGAACAACAGAACATGAAACATGTTGTTCTTTTCAGAAAAGGAATAGCAAAAAAAAAAATGCAAGTGTTGTTGCTTCCGAAGAGGAACAATGAAACGATGAAAATGCTATTCCTTGTAAAAGGAACAAAAAAATGGTAAAGGATGTTATTCCTTTCGAAAGGAACAACAAAGCGCAAATGCTATACAAGTGAAAAATATATACAAGCCAAAATATTATGTACAGTGTAGGAGCAGTAGAAATACTCAATGATCCAAGGGTGAGGAAGATTTCTCTTCCTCAACCAAAATCTGCATGTCGGAGTCTTCATGAAGTTGCTGGTAAAAGGATTCTCAAGTAAGCGGTTTGCGATATTATCAAACTCGGCGGCCATTTGCTTTAAAGGTATGTCCGGATCCATCAATAGGGGTTAGAGTGATGGTGCCATTATCATGTACCTTCTGGATTTCGTATGGTCCTAGCCATCAAGTCTGAAGTTTCCCGGAAAAATCCTGGAACCTAGAGTCGTATAGGAGCACCCAATCTCCTTCGAGGAAAACTTTCTTTTTAATTAGGGCGTCATGCCATTTGGCTCTCTGTTGTTGAATTAACGCAGTATGTTGAAGGGTAGAGAGCCTAATTTCATCTAGCTCATTGATCTGTTGTAATCTATTAGTCTGGGCTTCGTCTAAATCTAGACAGACCTCTTGTGCTATTCGTAATGTCTGTATTTCAAATTCTATTGGAAAGATGGGTTCCTTTCCAAATACTAGCTGGTATGGTGGATAATCGGTAGTACTCCTCCATGTTGTTCTGTATGCTCACAGTGCTTTTGGCAATCTTGCAGCCCAATCGTGTCTGTGTGATGCAATGGTTTTTGTCAGTATTACTTCTATTATTTTGTTTGTGCTCTCTACTTGACCTTTTGCTTGTGGGTGGTATGGAGTAGTAATTTTATCTTGAATATGATAATTTTTTAGTGTGGCAGCAATTTTATTATCAACAAACTGAGGTCCTCCATCCGTAATTATATCTCTTTGGAGGCCATATCTCACAAATATGTGGAACAAGAACTGTATGACGAAATCTTTTGTAGCTCTTGACAATGCCTGTAATTCAACCCATTTGGTGACATATTCTGTTGCTACCAGAATGTATGTTTTCTGATTTGACGACGAGTTAATTGGACCAACAAAATTGAGTGCCCATCATTCAAATGGTTCAATAACTAGTTGTGGGTTCAGGGGCATTTCATCAGCCTGTGCAGGGCGTCCTGCTCTCTGGCAGCTGTCACAAGCTTGAACGAATTTCTTTGCATCTTTAAGATCGTGGGCCAATAATATCCTGTCTGTAGCACTTTGTGACCAGTTCTCCGATTTGCAAAGTGTCGACCACATTGTCCATCGTGAAAAGCTTTCAAGATGTCAAAAATTTCATCTTCACGGACGCATCTCCTGAGTTGCATATCTGCCCCTGTATGAAACAGGTATCCCCAATCCAAGAAAATCGAGTACTTCGCTGGACAATCTGCTTTCGTTCATTGGGGGTCAGATGTTTCGGTAATTTACCCACTGCTAGGTAATTTGCAACATCAACATACCAGGGTGTTTTAATAGTAACAACGAACAGATGTTCACTGGAAATTGATCTTCGACTGCTGTTGTATCTACTAGTTTTGGCATTCGTGAGAGAAAATCAGCTACAAGATTTTCCTTTCCCGGTCGGTCCTTTATTGTGATATCAAATTCCTGCAATAAAATCAACCATCTAGTTACTCTACCGTTTGTAATAGGTTTATTTGCTAAATATTTTATGGCAGAGTGATATTTATATAAAATAACAGGATATCCAGTGATATAATGCCTAAATTTATTAACGGCATGTATTACAGCTAAAAATTCCTTTTTCAATCACAGTATAGTTCAATTCAGCAGGGGACAAATTTTTGCTAATATAATAAATTGCATGTGTTTTTTTATCTTCTTCCTACTCAAGGACTGCTCTAATAGCTGTGTTTGAAGCATCTGATGAAATTTGAAATTGCAGGTCCCAATTTGGTCCTCGGAGTACTGGGGTTGTTCATACAAGCTTTTTCAGATTCTCAAAAGCGTGATCACATTTTTCTATCCAGACAAAGTCAACATTCCCTATTGGTGCATATAAAGGTGCATCAATATGAGAAAAATGTTCGATAAGTCTTCTATAATAACGAGAGAATCCGAGAAAACTGCGTACCTCTATTTGAGTGGTAGGAGTAGGTATTAACAAAATTATTTGAATTTTGGCTAGATCTACCTGTATTCCAACTGCTGAAATATAATGGCCTAGAATAAGTCCTTCATTCATCATCATATAGCATTTTTCATGGCTCAGACAGAGCCTGGTGGCAATGCATCGTTGCAGCACTTTTTCTAGAGTGTCTAATGCTGGGTCAAAATCATTTCCGTATGGTGTAAAGTCATCCATATATACTTCGAGCTCTTCATTTATTAAATCTGAAAAAATACCGAGGATAGCCCTTTGAAATGTGGCAGAGGCATTGCATAGGCCAAAAGGTAAAACTCTATAGGCAAATTTTCCCCAAGGACAGGTAAAGGTAGTTTTGTCTTGGTCTTTAGGGGCAATCTGAATCTGATTGTATCCACTGAAGCCATCCAAGATAGAAAAGAATTTCTTTCCTGCTAACGTATCTAATACCTGGTCAATGAATAGAAGGGGAAAGTGGTCTTTTTGTGTTGCTTTATTTAGTTCTATATAATCTACACAAATCCTCCATTTTCCATTCTTCTTTGGTACCAGCACAAGAAGAGAGACCCATTTTCTATCAAAGATTGGGTAAATAAAGTTCACATCCAAAAGTTTTTGAAGTTCAGCTTTTACAATGTCCTTTAGGTGAGGGTTAAGTCTCCTTTGTGGTTGGCGAACAGGGCTTACATCCTTTTCTATGTAAATGTGGTGTGCATATAACTGGGATCAATTCCTTTCATGCCAGGATAATCCCATGCAAATGCTTCTTTATGTTTTCTCAGCAGCTAGATTAGCTTGTGTTCTTGTTCTAAAGTCAGGTTGCCATTAATGTTTAAAGTTTTTCTCGGTTCAATTTCTATAGTTTTTCTATTTGATATAGAGGTAGTATGTATTGTTTGATCGTGGGTATCTTTGAGAGGATCCTCTTCTAATTCACTATCAAATGCTGTTTCTATCATCTGGCATTGTATGTGGGATCTAGATTTAGCCTGGCTAAGAAAGTTGTTAATGACATCATCCTATATTTGATCCTTAAAATCGAGGGCATCTTCTATGGTTAATGGGGATCTAATATTCTCAGTGAGGTATAATACAGGATGTTTGTTAGTTTTCATTACTGTAACACTTAGTTGGGCTGGAAGATACAAGGTTAGATTCTTGATATTAGCCCCTCTAGTTATGGTAATACTGCTTTGCCGACAGCTAATATAAGCGTCAGCAGTTGCAAGACAAGGTCTGCCTAAAATCAATGGATGTCCATCAAGTCGGTTTTTGGGGTTTATTATCAGAAAATCGGTAAGATACTCCCAGGAATCAACAGATACCATGACATCATGTAGTGTGCCTTCTGGCCTAACCACATATTGGTCAGCCAGTTCTAATAAAGTGGAGGTTGGTTCTACTGATGTAATGCCCAGTTTTTGACAAGTGGTGGTTGTTAGGATATTAATTGTAGCCTCTAAATTAACTAAGGCATTTGCAAAAGTTTTCCCATGGATTTGCACTGTTACTATTGGGTTTCTTGGGTCTTCATATTTAACAGGTGTTTCTCTTCCTAATAATAGGTCGGATAAAGTGCCAACTACTTGGACTGTCGGGTTATTTGTTGTTATCCTTGGTTTTTTTTATACATAGCTCCTTGATGGTCTTTGCATATATTAGGATGTCTTGGATGGCTTGGAGGAGTGGGATGTTTATGTACATATTTTTAAGTTCTCCCAGAATGTCAAAATCAGGATGTTGTATTGGTCGAGGTATAATTAATCGTTCTAGAAATGGAGGAGAGGATGTGATTACTTGATTATGAGTTTGCTATCTGATCACATCCTCTTCCTGCAATGGTTGTTCTATAGGTAACTGATTTTCAACTTGAGCGGTTTTATCTCCCATTGTTTCAATGATGCGCCCAGATCTCAATTGAAGGTCATTACACTCCCTTAGATCAGTTCCTATGTCTGGTGTTTCAATTATTTGAATAGATTGGACCGGTCCGTTATTCAGATTAGGGTTGGGTTGGGCTGGGAGTTGCGGTCTTAAATTATAATGGGGGTTTTGTTGTAAGGCTAGTAGTGTAGATTGAGGGAGTGGAATGGTTCCTATTGGCTGGTTCATCAGTCTTTGCCAGTTTTTTTGCTAGGCTTGACTCTGGGAAGTAGGAGGGGACCACTGTGGTGGATATACATTATTTTTCCAATATGGTAGGGTATAGGGAAAATTTGGCCAATTGGGTTGACTTGTTGGATTCGTCCATGGTGATGATGACGGAAATGGTTGTTGTGACAAATTTGAGAATGGAGATTGATTTTTCCACATAGTACTGTATTGCTGAGCATGATATTGTGGAGGCTGAAAAGAAGAAGTTGGATTAGAAAACATACCTGATTGTTGTGGCTTCCATTGACGGCGCTTATTAAGTAGGTACAACGATTTTGGTTCTTCCTCCGCTTCCTTGTATATTGCTTTCAATCCAGGAAATGAGGGACAACTTTCCATAGAATGATCTTTTGTACAAATGGCACAGACTTGAATCACATCTAATGGACATTCTTTGTGGCTGTGTTTTTTTCTACACCTAGGATAGAAGATTGCCAAATTTTGTTCTGCCTCTGCTTGCTTTTGCTTGGCCTACATAATATCAAGTTGTCTTGTCAGAGTCCCTAATATGTCAGTTTTAAAATTTTCTAATAAATTTCCAATTTCTGCACGAGTTACTCCTTCTGCAGAAACTTTGTTATCTCTTGCAAACTGATCATGTTCTATTGGTTTTAGTCTTGTGCTGCCTCTTGAACTCCTGATACATAAATTAATAATGTCAGCAAAATTGTCCTGATAAATATCTCATTTTCCCATAATGTTTAGTGTTTCAATCCATTGTTCCTTCATTCCTCTAATTAATGCAGTTTTAAATACATTGTCAGGTAAGGGTAATGATGCATAAGGAGATCTTTGAAGATTATACTGAAAATGCTTGACATATTCTTCTAATGTTTCATTTGGTCTAGCCATCATCTGAAATATTTCATCTTTAAACTCTCTAGACCTACAATAATCCTGATATTTTTTTAGAAAGGATTCTTTCATTTGGTCCTAGTTATTTATAACACCGCCACCCAACCCCATAAACCATCGTAAAGTGGCTCCTTTTAATGTAGAGGGAAATAATTTCAGTTTCTGGGGGTGAGTGGTATAGTCATAACCTCTACACAACACATCAAATTCAAATAAGAGTGCATCAGGGTCTTCTGATGTAAGGCCATGAAATGTAGGGATATGCTGGAGAGGAATTGCTTTCATAGGAGCATTAGCTGCAGCGTCCATTATGGGATATTGTAGTGTCGAAGTCTGTGTGTTTGGCTAGTTTTGGGCCATTTGGTCAAATATGTGCCAATAATCTTTTGGGATATCTAGGAGGGTATTCCTAGGCTGAAGAGGAGGATTGGCTTTAACAGGAATGGCCTTAACAACACTTTATTTGGGATGATGAGAGTTCCTAATATCTGGGAAGATTTTGGCTCTTGAGGTTCTTCAACTTTGTTATGGATGATTTTTGCAGCACTTTCCTTATCTAGGCTGCTTAATGGTGGAATTATCCTAAGAGGAGATTCTGGTTCTTCAGTTTCCCCGGTTTCTCCTCCCCCTTCACAGAGGTTTCTAAGGTTCCCTTCTTGCAATGATTTTGGGCTAGAATTCTTAATTTCTTGAAAATCATGCTCTTCGGTATGACTATGCACCTTAGCAAAGGCTACAGATGGTGATCTTGTGGCCTGAAGGGAACTAGTAGGTTGTCTGGAAGTGACTTTTCTAGGCCCTACTGAAGGCTGAAATTCTGCTTTCTTTAGGATTTCATCTATAAAGGTTGATCGGCCAAGGGTCATCGGCCCCTTAGCTTTGTCAAGCTTGGGTAGAGGTTTAGGATTCTTTTCAAGCTTTTTTTGCTTAGTCATGCACACAAATCAACTGCTAAGTTCTACCCAAACAAAACAACAACAACCTGCAGGAAAGTGGGCAGGGGAGCAGGGCTATTACATACTCCGCACGCAGGTTCTTAACTTCCATTTTTAAAACCCAATTCTTTCCTAACAGGTTCTTACACTACTCTGGAAAAGAGACAAATGGCTACACTCTTCCCCGGCAATGGCACCAAAATGTCGAGCGGTAAAAAGGGTCTTTTTCACCTCTATTTACCCTACATTAATTGTCAATCCAGGAATGATTTGTACTTAGTCTGATGCGGTCATTTGTCAGAGTATTGCTAGTAGTATAGTGCTCTCAATACAAGAGTAAACAGAAGCTTGAAATGAAATCTATTTGCAGAAAGAAACCTAGAATTCAAATCATGTGTTCAGAAAGCTACAACAATTTATCAGTTGAGGGGACAGTAATAATAACTCTTCCCTCTGTAAACTAATGCAATTAAAAAGGCACTCAAAAGAAGGATCGTCAAACTGGTAACTAGACAGTATATGTCAATGCTCACTACAATTTCAAACCCTTTGCATACCAAAGCAATGATAATCTTCAAATGACAAGAAATGGAATAGAAACTATCTCTATGAATCAAATTGAACAGCAAAATTTTAATCTAAAAAAATAAATGCAGCAATTGCATCCTATAGGAATCAGATAACAATCTTTACTCTAAAGACAAATCAGACAGAAAACGGAAATAGAATGGCAGCTAATCAGAAATGAAATATAGAATAGCAAATAGAATCAAATATAAATGTACAATGAACCAAGATAAATATCACACATGGCACGCTTAATATTAGAAGAAACAGTAATCTAACTTCAATACAATGAGTATCAATCTCAGTTATAAAGAATAACGATTGTAATTCGTAATGGAACAACAATGCCAAGTAAACAACAATCACGATTAAGTGTAAACCGTAGATGAATACAGTAATACCCACTTATAAATGTTATAGCACGGTTACTCTGTAATTGAACAACAATAATATTCTATAAGGAACATCAATGTTATATCAATGGTTAAAGGAACAACAATGCGTTACAAAGTCAGAATGAACAACACAACATTCCTGTCATAGAGAACAACATTACTCAGTTGAGCATAAAAAAAATATAACAGAACCGTGATGTAAAATAGCAACACACATCAGATTATCGAACGGAGCTAATAATGAAAACCACACTTGAATTAGAAATAATGGTAAAGGAGCAAGTGTTCCACCAGGGCCGGGCCCTTAGCCTCCAGGGACACACCGCTTGAGATTACTCCAGAATCAAAGATGGAACGGCAACCAGACTTATAGTAAAACATCAAAACAGAGTTACAATGATCGATCTTCAACAAGAGTCGATAATCAAAGTTTTAAATATAAAAGAGAATTACATAAAAATAACAAGAAGTCGTTGTCTGGGCTAGTAGTGCTGCCCTTTTTTATAACAACCAAATGACGATATTAACAATGCAGAAGATCGTTAAGATAGCAATCCCTCAGGATCAAAGGATCCCGAGGGATTCGTCAAGCTGTTAACTTGCAGTTATCTTCTTGTCCTTTTGTGCCGATTGGAGATCTCCTTTTCCTTTTTTCGGCTGTTACACTCCAATTTGGATTGCCTTGTTTGAGCGTTATTCCCTGCCAAAGGGATAGTAGTTAACTTGGTCTTGTTCTTTCCTTTGGAATGACAGTCCTCTGTTCTCTCCTCTTTCTGCATAGAAAAAGGGTGATTATTAGTTATTTGATATTACAAATAAACCTTCTAGATTTTATCATATTTTTCTACCATATGCTTAGCTTATGATGTGAAAAGGTTGTGAGTTTTGAAGAAAAGATAACAAGGTAAATCTCACCCTCGTGGGAAAAGCGAGGAATAGCTCGTGAAAGTTTCTCTGAGAAGTGTGGCCAGTCTAATAAGGCAACGTATTCTACATTCACCACCTCCACCCACACTGCCACGTGTCTCACCCTCATCACCTCCATCTCCTCCCACCACGCCTCTGCGACCACCACATTTAGTATGGCGAGTGCGATCAAACTACCAGTATTCAGAGGAGTGGGAAATGAATATCAAACCAATTTTGGTTTGTGGTAAGAGCACTATGGTAAGCACAGGGCCTCGTGGATGATAATATTAAAAAGTCTATGCTGGTGAGCATGCTGCAGGATTGCACATTAACATGGTATATCAAGCATTCTAATGACCACCCGAACGCAGGAATCACAGAGATCCAGGCCGTGTTGAACAGGGAATTTAGTAGGCCAAAATTAGAAACACAATCAATCATTGGGTTTAAGGAGATCGTGATGCTCCTGGGTGAGACCCCTTGGGATATGGACCAAAGGTTGAAGAGTATGATCCACGAAGCCAATATGATGTTAACAGATGTACAACATCACGCATGGTTTGTGGCCTCACTTACACCACACTTAAGGATGACGTTGTCACAGCAAAAACTTTCCACCCAGGCCGAAGTGTTGGAAATGGAAATGAGATTACATGAGACCCCTATACAAGACCCTGGGTTGGGAGTCCAACAAATCCACGTGCAACTACAGAATCTGTGTTTATAAATGCAAAGTTTGAAACAAGACAAGACACCTCGGTCAGAGGTGTGCGAGGAGGTATGGTGCAGAAAATACAAATGCCAAGGGGACGACAAGGACCACTATCCAACATTTGCAAACTACTTGGCAGGAGGAGGGTCGATGCTGTTAATACTGGAGGCACATGCATGGCTGAGCACAACATCTGCCCTATGGTGTGTGATCTGCCAGATAGGAGGAAAACACACTACGAACAATTGTCATCTATTGCAGAAGTATACACAGACGTCCCAACAAGTGTTTTGTAATTTCGGCAAGTCAATACGCCATGATGAATGCACCTGCTGAAGCTACGAACTAATGATGGATCGAAATCCTACTTATAGGGTACAGACCGAAACATGAGCCTTCGACCAAAATGCAGGGATGGTGCACGCTAGATTTCAGGGGCACGGGCAGGGTCAAGGAGGAATGGGACCAGGAAGGGGTCACGGACAACTAATTTGTTACAATTGCAGGGGGCCAGGGCATTATGCCCGTGATTGTACAAAATTGACAAGAATATCATGTTGGTACTGTACTCAGTTGGATCATGAGGCAGAAGACTGGCCTTCACTGATAGCAAGGATGCGTGAAAAGGGGGTACTCCAGTCCCCTCCGACCCAGAATTTACAAATGATGAGGTCTGAGCTGCACGAAGAAGACCCAAATGTAAACATGATGCTCAGGAGTGGTATGGCCATGGGAGATGACAAAGGGAAGCGACCAGAAGAAAGCACATGGGTTCACAAGGCTCCTACAAATGAACTTGAATTTGATTTAGAATGCATGAAAGAGACATTCATGGAAGTTAAGAAGAGCTTCACGGAGGCCTCTACTTTAGGTAGTTAGGATCAACTAGAACCAGGGATGGATCCTTCAATGCTCACTACCTTTCTGGAGACATGCATGAAACTACTACACGACAGCAAGGCAGTCAAAGGACTACAAGAACTTATCACTAGGTGCGCGGGGTCCAAAAACTTGGAAAGCATGCATTCCGTACAGGAAGGGAAATGAGGTTGACTATGAAAAAGGTGAGTAGGAAATGGATAAGGTAATCCTGGATCTGGGTTCGGACACGAATGTACTACTAAAGAAAATATGGGAACGCATGGGTAGACCCGTGTTACAATGGTTGCCTATTCAGTTACAAGTGGTGAACCAACATAAGATTTTTCCCATGGGAAGATTGCAATGGGTAATAGTCGATATTGAAGGTGCGAGCCCACAGGTAGATTTTGAAGTGATAGAGATTGTCAATGACAACAATCCCTATCCCACATTACTAGGAATAGACTGGGCCACCGATATGAACAGAGTCATAAATCTGAAGAAGCGCAAAATGATCATTAAGAAAAAGTCGCTATGCATGGTAGTACCGCTAGATCTAGTCGAAGGAGCGCGATACACTGAACTGGTGCGCGACGAAGATAGTGATGACGATCTTGATTGCATTTACAAGATAACTGTGCGAGAATAATATTGGGTGATTCCGATTGTAGATGGAAGGATTTCATGGGAGTGTGAAAGGTCTTGCACTTCGGATTTAGACGAAGAGATAGAGTGATGTAAGAATCGGTTGCACGAAGTAACAATGCTTAATTGCAACCTGATGATTAGATCATTGCATTGTGTGAAAATAGAGGCAACGGTTCTACCAACCTATGATGGATTAACAACGGTGGATGAATTTCTGAGCAAATTTGAAAGCACAGTACCAGAATAGCAGTGGTTTGATGCACTGGAGTGGGCACTGCACGCAACACTCGCATGTTGGTGGGATATGCATCAAGGAAATTTTGAGGACTGGCGCAGATGGAGAAGGATGATGCGCCTACGTTTTGAAAAACCCCAGCTCCAAACGGAAGCTGATCAGCAGGGGTGCAACAACTTGCTTGCCTACCTTTCCTGATGGGTACAAACATATGTTGTACAGTCCACACAAGTGCACACCACCCCCAGACTAGAGAATCGGAACAAACCATAGTAGTAGGAAAGTCGAAGCGTGCTACCAATTCTCCATGACGAGGCATTCGATGGGGTGTGCGGAGTACTGAACAAGGTTCACCAGGTGAGACGAAATGATTGGGACCTACGTGTACCTACGGTTCAATGGGCCTATAGGACCATGTGCAAAACCTTGAACATGGAGACGATTCCAAACATGCGGAACAGAGTAAAAACCATACTTTCTGAAGAGAATACAAAAATGAGTCCGCATGTAATGGCTCCTGCAGTTGTGACAGTGTGCAATGGCCAAGAGGAAGAAATCACACATCTACGTGAGGATGAACATCTAAGGACTCAGGAAGCCATCTGGCAAGGGAAACATAGACTTCGCGCACTCAAATAGGATTGGGTATGATTGAGGAAGAAAAGCATTTGGATGGACACTGAAATCGGAAGGCTGGAAAACGAGATCACACAAACATGTCTCGTCAATAAACCAAGGATGACAAAGCAAGATATAGATGACCATACCACTACATTAGAAGATTGTTGCTGAGATTTTATGACTTTGCTACCATGGCTACGACTGCACCTCACCAAATGCAGTAACCAGGGAAGCACACTACATATAGTAGAACGCACGATGCCGGCGGTCGCGCAGACAATTGAGGAGTTTCCGCAGACTATGCTGGAAGGCGAGTTGAAAATTCACACAAGTGGTTCGGCCACCTAACTAGCCGTAGGGAGCACAGTCTCAGCACTCGAGACAGTTGAAAGAGAGCGCGGGACTCTAAATGAGTCTATTTGGGGGCTACAAGATGAGGGAAGTGTGCGTACAAATCAACATGACACAAGGGTCGCGCCCGCGCATGGGGGGCTGTGCTGCCGCACGGGTAGGCTAGGAAGTAATCATTGGTGTCACTGTTCATGATGAGATGTCCAATTTAAGGAAAAAGGGAGTGGGCGATGGGTGTTTAAGACATGAGTTAAGGGCTAGATTTGGGGCAATCTGCTGCCAAGAAAGCATTGATGGCCCAAAATTGGGGGGAATGGTCAGATTTGAATTCAAAAGGTGCTATAAAACTCCAAGGGCTAACCATGAGACAACACTTGTTCATTTTAGATTTGAGTAGTTCATTAGAGCACATAGTGTTGAGTGTCAAGCAAGATTTGAGCCCCGAAGTTCGCGAATAACCACAGACAGCTCAAGAAAGATGACACCTACCAGGAGAGGTTTGGGCTTTGCAGAAGGAACCACCGACGAGGCCGCACAGAACCCCATGGTACATGATGTTCCTAGAGACATTGGGGTCACGGCGGAAATCCCGAAATCACCTCGAAAATCGAGGCCCGAGAAAGATAAGCAGGCAGCAGGACTATTTCGCATGTCCCCAAGGAATCCGTGGTTCGGTAAACTTTTAATGGAAGAAAAGGGAAAGGTTGTCACCATTGAGACAGATGACGAGGAGGAGGACCTATAGGCTCTCATCGAAGAGATAGAGGCAGCAAAAGACATGAAAGAGGACATCCAGCCAGTGCATACTGTAGCGAAATTGCCTGAGTACATTCCTTTGCGACAAGGGAAAGCCAAGATACCAAAGGACTTGGATGCCACTAAAAGCACACTCTAGACCCTGCTCCTCCCCGATGGAATTGTGTTTGAGGGCTCGCACCTAGGTCACATACCCACAATGAAGTTTGAGGACTGGGACCTCCCAGACAGCGAGAAGTTCCCACACTTGGAGAGGGAGAGCCTCATGAGGCAAAGTACGGAGGGGTCAGTCACAACACTAGAGCTGCGAAAATGGTTGCGTGGTGTGGAGAAGGCTGGATTACTTCATCTGCTGTGAATTCCACACTTTCACCACACGCCTATCACTATTTTCATCATCAGGCAACTGCTTTTCCTAGTGCACAATGGGTACTTATGGCTAGAAGAGCGTATTCCCATCACAACGGATCTCATCCATAGGATTTCCCAGCTTCCCTATAAGGGAAAGGACCCTGCGGTGATAGTAGGAAAAAGCAATGATTTGGTGCTTGCAGAGGCCATGAAGAAAAAATACAAACTGGAGAATAAAAAGAGAGGTTATGGAATCAACAACATTAAAGATAGAGGTGTGTGCGTAGCCATCCAGCTCCTGGCTAGGAAGGTAATGAGAAACTTCCATGGAGATAAGTTACCAACGCCGGTAGTTGTGCTAGCGGAACAATGCGTGGAGGGGGTCCAATTCAACTGGGCTGTGTTCCTCTGCGAGGAGTTCCTGACTAACTGTAAGGAAGCCTAGGAGCAAGGCAAGACCTTCCACTATGCGTGGTTGCTCTTGTCTATTTTACTGGTAATAGGGAAACTGCCCGAGGATAGTTAGTTCCCTAGTATTGAACATGACATACCAGAGGCTGCCAAGTACGCATCACTCTGGGCCACAAAGGACACCAAGCAGATTCACGAGACCAAGATCTATTGGGTGCTTATGGAGGCAAGCATCCAAATGTGGATCAACAGACAACCATGCCTATCCTCCACAATGTACAACAGTCTGTGGAGCTTTGCATAATTCAAGGCGGACATGCATAATGTGTACATCAAGGTGCGTAAGGACCCGGCGTGACAGTGGACTAAGATCCCCTTCATCACTATCGATGATGCAATATTTTCAGTGCTAGAATCATGGCCCCGTGAGTTGCGCACCTTGGATCTGGCAGAGATGGATAGAACAACAGCATAGAAGTAAAAGGATGCAACCAAGTTGTGTGTCACGAAGTTGGCACATCAAAGGCGTAATGAACAAGCAGTCGCGGAGGTAAGGGTTGTCCACAAGGAAGTAAGGGAAGCTGCAAAGCAGGCAAAGGGTGCCGAAGAAGCAGTAGCAGTGCAGGCAACAAGGGCCACCACAATGCAAGACAAGGAGGGCTAGAAGTTGTCTACAGGACAGGGAGCAGAGGACAAAGAAGAAGGCATGGACCCAAGAACAACGTCCACCTAGCTGAAAAGGTCACGTGTGACAAAAAGATCGGCTCCATGAAGAAATTTCAAGGTTGTTGGGTGCTAAAAGGTGTATTTTAAAACTCCTAATTGCCTCACATTAATTATAAACCTAGGTAAGTCTTTTTGTTTCAAGAGTGTTTACAATATGTGCAAGCTATAAATCTAGAGAGTAATGATTTAAGATAATCTATTAAATTCAATAGAAGAGTAAATGAATGCAATCATAAATCTCAAGCTCTAACTTTTAAAGGAAATAATACATCTAAGCATCAGGACTTAATCTCAAGAAAAACCATAATCCAATCTTAAGCGAGCAATTAAAATGGGAATAACATCAACTGAGAGAATTGTAGTAGTAACTACACTCTTTCAATGAGATCTACACTAATCAAGCAATTCGAATGGGAATAACATCAATCGAGAGCACTGTAGCAGTAACTGAGCTCTTTCAGCTGGACCAATACTAATGACACTCTATCTTAATTAATGAGAAACAATTCCTTAATTGGTAACTAATTTAATCCACAGTATGCATAAATTAAATCAATTAACAGAGTGCCGAATTATTGAAATGAGTATAGGAAATCAGAATTAAGGAAAGTAAACCAACTGGAAAGATATAAAGCAGAATAAACTCGCAGGAACTACAAAGATACAAAACAGAATAAACTCGCAGGAAATGGAAAAGTATGAAATGGAATAAAATCACAGGAAATGGAAAAGTATAAAATAGAGAACAAAAGTAAGATCCACCAGAGACCGGGCCCTAGCCACCAGCAGATACTACTTAGCTACTTCAGAATATTCGAATGAACAACAATGCAAGTTATATATTATTCATCAAATCCAAAGGTCATTTATAGCACGATGTGTCCTTAAGAATAAGATTATGTATATTGAAATTACAATTGAGGTCCCAAGTGAAAAGTTAAATCTCTCCATTATATCTCCTCCTCCTATCCTATCCTATTATCCCCCATTATCCTCCTCCCTCCTTTCTTTGATCTCTGTTTTCATTTAAATACACAGAGAGCAAAGAGAAGTTACAATAGATATGATTACAAAATGATTCCCATTAAAAAATTGGATTTTTCCAAACAAATTGATCAACAATATCATATTTGAAATATCTCTCCATCAACATTCCACAGGAACAGGTCGAATTTGGTATTGCAACTGAAATAATTTGGAAAACGGCTGCAACAACAAATATGAGAAAATCGTCTTTGGAGAACCTTCCATTTCTCTTAATACAGACCGAATTTGGGAAAAAGTCTCATTACAAAACTTCCGTCAGTTCTGGACAAAACCCATGTTTTAGATTTTCTAGATTCTTCTTCATTTGCCTGAAACATTCAATGAAAAACTTCCATTTCTTATTCCATCGAATTTTTAAGTTGGAATATTTAATAATGGGCTGGAGATAAAATTTGCAATATGGAAAAGATCTTGGAGGCCAAAATGGTGAGCGATGTTTCAACAAATTAATTAAACCATCATTGGTAAAATCATGCATAATAATCATTAATTTATTAAAAATAAAAAAGAAGAAATAATATTTATCCATAATAGCATAAATAATAATAAAATGGAATTATATGATAAAGTATGATAAATGACGTGATAAAGAATGGTAGAAATGGATGAAATAGGCGTTAAAGGGTGATAATAATAATGACAAATTAGCGACCTAACAAAGGCATCCAAATTGGCCATCGAACCGATCACACTAACAGAAGGTGACCTCTATGACATCGGCGACATGGCTCGCGAGGTCACCAAGGAAGCCATGTCGGAGCAACAAATTGTGTTGGGGGCCATACGGGTGCAACTGCAGGAACTATAGGTGCCCCCCCCCAGGAAGGAAGCATAGCCACCTATGGCGTAACAGGTACATCAGCAGTAGAGCAGCTACTACGTGCAAAGATGGCCAATACCGTAGTCCTACCGGAAGGAGCACTAACAACAGAGAAAGAGGATGACAGAGCTGCGGTGGGCAGGATCAAAGGACTTGGCCTAAATTTGGCTACCCTTCCATGAGACACACTGTACCAGCTGTAGGATGGAATAATAGTAGAGATCTGTGCTAGGGAAGGCCACACGATTTAGGTGATGAGCGAGCAGAAGATCAACATCGAACGGTGGGCAGCAAGACAAACTGGCATCACAGAACTAGCAGATCATGAAGACAGTGGATGAAGCATGCCGACGAGTCCTAGTGTTGTCCATTACCATAGAGCTACCAACAAAGATGTAGATCCACTGTCTGGAAAGTGGAGTCCAAAGTGTGCGCGAGGAAACAACAGGAGTGTAGCTGGAGCTGAACCTCCGGATTGCTAAGCTGTGGATGAAGGCGCAACCTTCCACTCCTCCAGAAGTTAGATAGCAGCACGTTAGCACGATTCAAATAAGACTAGAAGTAATTGGATGGGAAGTTCAAGACTGTATCGGTATGTTTGACCGAGCTTTTGACGTCCTCACATCCTTGCAAGAGGACCCCAACATACATCGCCTAGAAACAGAGGTGCGCGAACTATAGGAACAGTATGATAATGTTAGGGGAACTGCACAGACAGTCATCCTCACCCAATGACTGGAAAAGATGCAACAAGCAAGGGCGCTGAAAGAGCAAGTGGATGCCACCAAATAGAAAGAGGCACTTCTCAAGGCATGTGTCAAGCCTTGGATTGATGAGGCCTTCACCATTACGGCTGACATTAAGGGAAAGCTCGCATAGATGTAGGAACTGTATGCGCTAAGGCAGGTAGCGGATCCTCACGGAGAGGCATCAATGGAGCGCATGCAGTGTAGAAAATTCGTGAATAATAGGACACTTATTCATAGAGATTATCCCGATTATACACTAATTGTGGAATACATGCATAATACATAACCTCCTTTATGTTGATCATCAATTTAGCAGTATTAAGAAACAATCACATGCGCACAGTGAAGCATCAATCACACATATCAACACAGTATGTACCCAGTGAAAGCATAAAGCTGAAACCCCCAACTATCTGTATATTATATTGATTGAGAACATGTAATAATACATAGTACAATACTCCTCACAAGTACTCAGTACTATCTCCACCTGTTACACATGAACTAGCTCAGATCTGAATCAATCACTGGCTCAAATCTCCTCCGCTGCTTGCCTGCCTCTACTACACAATCCTGCATGAGAATACCGATGAATGAATCATCCAAATTTGTATTTCCCTTGGATATACCACGCAATACTCATTGGCAATACTCAATCCATGCATGTACAAATATCATGCACAATAGTCACAACTGACAGTTGTCTTGCCCTTTCACTCACCTCTAACACTTGTCTCCACTGAACTGCCATGCACTGAGTTAACTGATGTATTCGTCAGTTGATTTAAGAGTTAATTAATTAGTGAATTAATTAATAACTAATTCACACCACTCATCACTTAGTCTATTGATCAGTTAGACTAAATACAACTAGTTCAACTAAGTCAAACTGAACACAATTCCATCAACTCCTCATTCAACTCCACAGAACTCAATCACTAAAGTTCTAACTGAAGTCCTTCATGCAATAGCTCAAGTAACCCATAAGAACCACATATTTCCTTCTGGTAGCTGCATGTGCCACATCCGTAGCTCGAACTGAAGTGCTCCAAGAGAATAAGATAATGTTTATAGTCCAAATATTATTAAGAGCTAATAATATTCGACTGTTCTATTTTTAGCCTGGTAGTCTAAAACTAGACTCCGCCCATATGTCTAAAATAGAGGTCCATCTATTTTTACCAACTTGACAAATCATCCACAAATAGCATCCTGCAACTCATAGACCATGATCCATATGTCTAAAAATAGACTTTGCGCCAAAAATATCCTGTGGGACCACTTAGTCAAGGCGACTTCTTTTCACTAAGATCCATCATCTTGTTGCATTTTCAACATGTAGTAGGTCCAACAAACTGCATAGCAATGCATCGTAGACCTCCGAACAGTACGAGACCAGTTGGAGGGGCTCTGTGCCAAGGTCGTCGCACCAGCAGAGTGACTCGGGATGAGTCACGATGATTGTGTTGGGGGCCTGTTGGGCATGGAATCCCCCCACATCATGTTTTGGGGCTCAAAGCCCAAGTTTTAGTCAAAGGTTTTGTAAAAATCTACGATTTCCGGGAACAGAGTGCGAAGTATAGGTTATGTCATAGGCTTGTCCACGCTAAAGTAATGAAATATAATGTAAAGTCATGTCGGACTACCCATGGTCTGCGGACGATGGGATTGTATAAATAGAGTGAGGCTCTAAGTTGTAAAGATGGTGAAGGAAGAAGAGAAAAGAATACGAATGGTTCAAGCTTAGGGTAGGAGTCTAAGTGCATTGGGTCATAGTATTAGGAAGAGGCTCTGCAACTAAGTGTGCAGAGGCCTAGTAGAGTCTACAGCTGAGTGCAGGGAACCCTGCAGCTGAGTGCACAGGGTGGTGTCGAGTTTGTAATCAGGATTGAAGATTAATAAAGAGAAGTTGATTCCTATTTATTTTTGTCTGTTGTGCAATGCCTTGTTTACATTTATACTGTTTTATTTATCGCACACACTAATATGATTGTTGAATATGCTGTAATAATCATTAGTCTTACCTAAAAAAGTTAAGTAATAAGATAATAACAGATTGCATAGCAAGGGACTTGGATATTACGGGTCGTGCCCCGAGTAAGGCTGCGCGGAAGCAGCATTGCAAGTTGCAAAGGGATAGCAAGTGCACGTAGCGACGTGCGCATAGGGTCAAACCGTGGACCCCCAGAAGCTCATCAGACATCCCCAGGGTGTGAAAACCTAGTTCTAGCACCCTCCCATACTACTTCAAGTGAGACCTCAATATGCGCTACGCGAACTGTTGCTGAAAGGGCCAATAGTACTGGGATTTGCTTGGCTAAATCACCTCTAAACCTGGGTCAGGCCCATACAAGCCAACAAGTCTGGATAATAGTCCTAAATTTTTGCCCCACTTTTCGCTAACAGAGCAACAAATTGGTGCAATTTTGATGCATTTTGTGGGATGATTAAATTCGCCATTAACTCCTATGCGTGCACTCCTGGCCACATGGACCCCCATGGGACTAGGGGCTGGTGCCTAAGGCCTAGCCCTCTTTCAACGCGCCCCTAGTTTCGGGCTTATGTTCACATGGATTAAATTTAAGGTGTGGGCATGTTCTACCTTTGAGATAGTAGTAGGTTAGGCTACCAATGCTAGAGCATCTAAAATAATTGTTTTTGGGGGTTTTTGGTTTTATTTTTTGGAAGACCAATGAATGAAGACATATGTAGAATTAAAGAAATTAATCCTTTGGAGTATATTAATATCTCAACAGAGGGCTACTATAAAATTTTACACAGTGATATAGATCAAAATAGTGGTGAGTAGAAGACAACAAAAAATATGATTATCACAGTTTCTAGACTGTAAAACAAAACAATCATAGGTTGGAAAACCTTCTAAACTACTTTCTAAAGTTTCAAGGCAGTATAGTTAATGCTTACACAAGATGCTGATGATTTATTGATTAGAGGGGATTAGCTACACAAATAGTTGCATTAATCCAATCTCTTAATAGATGATCACTTCAGGAGCTTATAGGAATCAATTGAAACTCTAATTGTTCCTACCTAGATATCTCTGCAAGTCATAAGCATATGAAGAAAACACATAATGATTGAAAACTGGAAAAACTTACAGGATAACACAAAATTGTGTAAAACTAGATTCAGTATCCTTTGATTTGTATTAAGGTTCCAGAAAGATCGATTACATCAAGTGTCTGCAAGAGCTTCCTTCAAAGGTGGCTTCCAGGTTTAAAGTAGTATAAACAGTGAAATATTTTTACAAGAAGTGAGCTATGAATCTTGAACTCCGAACCATTTGAAACTCAGAAAAGGAGTTATTTATACAATAGTGAAACTACAAATATCTTAAAACTGTTTAAGATTTATTCAAGGAAAGGAAAAGATCTTCATGCAAGAATATAGGGGCAGCTATTGAATTGCTTCTTTCTGTCCCCTTTATTTAGGTTGTGCTGGCTTTTGTATGTCTGATATTTTGCCCCTTATGCTGATATATTGTTTAAATCTTTTGCGCTAGCTATTTTCTTCATTTTAACCTATTATTTGATATTGTTTGAACTTTGTAAATTTCTTTTAATCCTGCTGAGTATATTTAGACTGCGCATTCCAGTTTTTACTATTTTCTTTTCACAGTAAATCGCTCATTTTTTCTTGAAACGGTCACATAGGCTTTTTATTTAAAAACCTAGAACGACAATCTTCTTACTTGCAAAACACAGAACTCATTAAGAAAAGTATGGCAACAAAGGAGGTCGTGATGGCTCTGCTGAGCTTGAAAGGTTACTGGTAGGAGTCTTGATCTGAAATGAGGGTTTGAACATCTTTTCATACTTACAAGGACCTCCCACTTCAAAGCTTAAACAAACTTGATCTAGCTTATGTTGACAATTGCATAATTATGTACTTGAAACAGGTGTATGTGTTTGTTTGTTTTCAACTGTTTAAGTGCTTTAAGATGATTTGTTTCTTATGATATTAAACACATATATCAGACATATAATGCAGCAAATAAGCATCACACATAACAACAAATTTAATAAGGAGTTCACCCAATCTCGTGGGCTATGTCTTCGTGAGCTCTTGTCAACTTGACTTGCCTCTTGAGTTCATTAAACAGTCTCTCCTAGAAATACTCCATTAATTTTGGAAAACTCCAGTTAACTGTAGTTAAATTTGGCCAGATTCGCCTTTTTTAGTGCTCTGCCAAGCTTAACCATCAAGGCTGACCATAACTGCTGGCTTTGGGTGCGCATGTGAACACAATCTTCAAGTGGTTAACATTTGTTAAGGCTGGCATTTAGGGAGAACCATTACATTCATCACTGCAGTTTTGTTGGCATGTGACCACTCTTCCTGGGACCACTGACGGTCTAGCCCCCAAACAGCAACTGTTAACAACATAAATACAAACTGCAATCCAATATGGTTAAGACACAAAGCATAGCGGAGACGGTCAAAGCTCTTAGTTTGCTCATGGGAGGTCACGGGTTCGATCCCACTTGACCCAAAATATATTTTTCCATACCAATTCAAGGCCATGTGGTGGCCTCTGGGCTTGCCACATGTCAGCTCCTGATTGTTCTATCCAGAAGGAATATTCCAACAAATATTTTTCTGATATTAAACACATATATCAGACATATAATGCAACAAATAAACATTACACATAACAACAAATTTAATAAGGAGTTCACCCGATCTCGTGGGCTACGTCTCCATGAGCTCTTGTCAACTTGACTTGGCTCTTTGGGATTATGGCTTGAATTCTTTTACAAGTTCCACACTCAACTCTAGAGGTTACTGAACTAAACCAATGGGCTTAGAAAACCATCTACATCCCTGTCATGGCTATCCTCATTGTGAAAGCAGATCTAGTCTCCCTTGGACTTGATTCCTTCAACAGGTGCACTAAGCTTCCCTGAGATTCTTAATGGTACAAACTCCTTAAGAATGCTTCAAATGTCTCTAAAGCCTCTGCTACTATCTCTAACACATATCTAACATCAACAAATGACTGTTCATTTGCTTAGAATGAGAACTGCATCCTCGATCCAGGCCTTCCTCCACGGTTGGCTCTCAGTTGCCTGAAACTTCCTTTCAGCATATTGGCCTTTAGAAGTGTCCAAATGCTTCTAAAACCACCTTCATTGGATTCAGAAGGTTCATTACAGTTAGGAACGACTGTTTGTTTGTTGAGAATGGATACTGGTAGCTCCTGCAACAGCCTCCAAACCCTGGTGGCCCTGAGCTCCAAAATCTCCCTAGACGAAAATCTCCTTGAAGATGGCTTCTTTAGCTTCTTTGGACAGTTCCAATGGCTTCAAAAGGCCCAAATTAGTCTAGGTAGACTCTTGTTTTACTCTCTTAGGTCAAAAATTTCCTCTTGAGTTCATTAAAAAATCTCTCCTAGAATTACTCCACCAATTTTGGCAAACTCCAGCTAACTGTAGTTAAATTTGGCCAAATCCAAAATTTTTAGCACTCTGTCAAGCTTAACTGTCGGGTCTGACTGTAACTTCCAGCTTCAAGCATGCATGTGACCACAATCTCTAGGCGGTTAACGTTTGTTAAGGCGGGCGGTTAGGGAGAACTGTTACATTCACCGCTGCGGTTTTGTTGGCATGTGACCACTCTTCCCGGGACCGCTGGTGGTCTAGCCCCCAAACAACAACTATTAACAACATAAATACAAACCGTGATCCAATATGGTTAAGACACAAAGCATAGCGGAGATGGTCAAAGCTCTTAGTTTTCCTGTGGGATGTCACGGGTTCAATCCCGCTTGACCCAAAATATATTTTTCCATACCAATTCAAGGCCACGTGGCAGCCTCTAGGCTTGCCACGTGCTGGCTCCTTATTGGTCCATCCAGAAGGAATATTCTAGCGAATATTTTGGAGAATATTGTGGAATATTCCTATAAATATTCCAAGGAATATTCCTTGAAATATTCTTTTTTTTAATATTTCCAAAAATCAAATTATCCTTGAAAATTGCAGTTTACTAGAATTTTTAAAAATGCGATAACTCTTCCATACGGTGTCGGTTGTTTGAACTATTCATGGTGTCGGAATTAGGAAGACGAGATCTATTCGGTCATTTAGGTTTGACACACTTTCAAACACTTTGAAATTTGAGCTATCACTGAAGTCCTGGGTCAATATCTGATCACTCCTCCCCATTGGGAATCTTTTGGACCCCAAAAGATTGATATACTGATCTGAACAGTAGATGAGAGTACAACACCCTCTTCTTTCAGCCTCCATACACTTGACTTACATGGCTAGTGCCTTTAAACATAAAGACAAAGGTAGTCGACACTTCCCTTCCTGGATGCGCTTGTCCTCCTGTTAAGAACTTTCTTCTTTGAACTCATTCAAAATTTTCAGAAGGTAGCTGAACATCACTTCCAAGCCACTTCCATGAAGAAGTCACAAAGGTAACTATGGAGACTTTTGCTATTGCAAATCTTCTTTTGTAGATGATGTCGAAAGAAGAAAAGAACTTGATGAAATAAATTTTTGTTTCAACAAAAGAAACAACTTTCACATCCTGTGAATCATCATCAGGGCTTTACATCATATTTACAAATAATCGACTAAATCACAAGTCGAAAAAATCATGCCTTTCAAACAATTAAGTCTTCAAGTCAAGCATGCACAAAAATAATTTTAACGATTCTTTTACAAAGATGAAACACTTCATCATTATCTCCCTTTTACAATTTTGGAGATCAAATCAACTTTTCCAATGTCAATATTTATTTACATGCATGTTTAAAACAAAGTAATCAACCCTTCAAGTTAATCACACATACATGTTCAAAATACTAGGAGATCATCATCCTCGTGCTCATGCATATCATTCTCATGCATGCATTTCATCCTTCAACTTTCTCTTAAGTACAATCATAAGTACAAGATCCTCGATCACACGGACATGTACTTTCAAAGCTGAAATGAATATAACTTTCACTGCAATAAAGCGAGTCTCATACTCAAGTTTTCCATCCTTCCACTTGCATTCCATTAGCGAAGAAATGCATCAAATCGAAAGACATGCAACTTTAATTGGATAAGAAATCTAACCATTTCTTACCAATCCACATCAAAGGTGCTTCCTTTAACTGTACATCGACATCAACATGTGGATCATCTTGACACATATCAATGATGGAAAATTCCTTCCATTCTTGCCATACTCTTTCTCCACTTTCTTCAAATTTCGTGGTAGCATTGTTGGATTCAGAGTCCAACACCTTTTAGCAGTATGTCCTTGCTTATGACAATAATTACAACACATGTGCATCTTCTTGACAACATGATTTAAATTGTTCAATGGACCTTTGGCTTTAAAATCACTATCCTCATTTCCATCAAAAGTGTTTTTCCCTCTAGTCTCTAAATGTGTAGCTTGTACACAAACTTCATCTAGACTAGTAGGATTTAACATAAGGATAGTGTGTTTAAGGTAGCTGTGCAAACCACCTATATATTTCAGCAAAGTGTCTTGAATTTGTAAGTCTACCCCTAATAAGAGTGCTCTTCTCCTCAACTCTTGAGTGTATTCTTGAACACTTTGTCCTTTAAGTTGTCTAAAACTTTGCCAATTCATTATAGCCTTTTGTAAATGAGCAAGAGGATAAAATTGCTTCTTAATTGCAGAAATAAATTCAGCCCATGATAAAGTAAGCTTACCATGTTTTCAAATTTCATCCTTGGTCTTGGCTTCCCACCATACCAATGCTGCTCCTTCTATCCTTAATGAGGCTAACTGAATCTTGGTGTCGTCATCCTGTAAGTTCTGTATCCTTAAATAAACTTCTAACTATCTTATCCAGTTGTCAAGTTTCTCTGCATTGACTTCACCATTAAACATGGGTAATTCAAATTTAACATCTAGCTTTAAAAATGGACTTTTTCTAGAAGATTTATGCTTATGAGGTTGACTTACCGAGGTAGAGGATGACGATGGAGATGGTGGATCACCATTTCCTCCATGTCCTTTCTTTGGATTATCATCACCTTTCTTTCCTCCTGAAGAGCCCTCTTCTGGACTTAGCTATCAATAGATTTCCCTTCACCTTTGCAAACTCAAACAATAGTTAGTTCACAAATAATAAAATAGTAGAACTATTTGTACTGCTTAAACACCTTTCAAATCAAACAAGCAAATAGATTACTCTATCAAACAAACATCTAGCTCTGATACGATCTGAACTGAAATGAGGGTTTGAACATCTTGTCATACTTAAAAAATCCTCACACTTCAAAGCTTAAACAAACATTATCTAGCTTATGTTGACAATTGCAGAATTATGTACTTGAAACAAGTGTATGTGTTTGTTTGTTTTCAACTGTTTAAGTGCTTTAAGATGATTTGTTTCTTCTGATATTAAACACATATATCAGACATATAATGCAGCAAATAAACATCACACATAACAACGAATTTAATAAGGATTTCACCCCGATCTCGTGGGCTATGTCTCCGTGAGCTCTTTTCAACTTGACTTGGCTCTTTGGGATTATGGCTTGAATTCTTTTACAAGTTCCACACTCAACTCCAAAGGTTACTGAACAAAACCAATGGGCTTAGAAAAACATCTACTCCCTGTCATGGCTATCCTCATTATGCAAGCAGATCTAGTCTCCCTTGGACTTGATTCCTTCAACAGGTGCACTGAGCTTCCCTGAGCTTCTTAATGGCACAAACTCCTTCAGAATGCTTCAAATGTCTGACCTGAATAGCAATTTGCACATATAATTTAATGGAAATGAATACCTTGAACAACAAATACAAGTAGTTTCATTTTCAGATCAAGTCTGGAGCATATTTGAGGCTAAATGATGAGTTAAATGGGCCGTAGAGGCATTATTGGGTTGCGTTGTGTAAAACAAGCAAAAAGAGCAAAAAAAAAGGCCTTTTATGTGTTAAATGGTAAAACAATTAACCGTTAAACTATCAGGCGATGAAAAATGCAAAAGAGAGAGTAAGGAGGGATTAAATATGGCGGGAATGGTTTAATCATGGTTAAAATGTGATTAGCGGCTTAATTGAAGGCTTTGGGTCATCTCTTTGTTTAAATCGAAAAAATGATTTAACACAGAAATTCGTTACAAAACACATAAGGGCAGACTTGAAATTTAATGGAATCGGGCGTGTAATAATATTGGGTCCGAGGCTAATCGCATATCATTGTCAGAGTTAGGTCGGGGTATATATGATAAAGTCGAATGCGATATAGCAATTGACTAAAATATATATGTGGTCAGGGCCGGGCTTTGATATCGCAGTGGGCAGAGGTTGTATGCATTGGACAGGAATTGCGATGGTAGCAGATGCGATACAGGATTAGATTGCGATATATATAGCGTCAAGTTCGGGGCTATGACATATTGCATATCACAATCCGGGAAAGGTGCATTCATATGAAAGGGTTGTGATCCTTCAACATTTGAGACGCGATATGTTTATTACATAGTTTTATTTAATAAAACTATTTTATATGCATGTTTAAAGGCCCGTGGTCCTGCCGATATTGCCATGTGATATTATATGAAATACATAGTTTTTTTAATAAAACTATAGTATATGGATGTTTAAAGGGTTGCGGATCCTGCCGATGCGATATCTGTGAAGTACTTAGTTTTATAACAAAACTAAGGGTTTCAGATATTTTAAATAAAGGAGCTATTATATATGGGAAAGGGGAATTCTTAAGGATTTAATACATAAGTCAATGTTAATATGGAAGACAGTGGAAAAGATGAATAACACTAAATATAATGCTTTTTATGAATGTTTTTACTTTTATATACATTTATACTTAGGGTAAAGGTATTTTATGGGTTTTTCATATAGAAGGGAATTTACATAGCAAAAAGGGTTTTTACATGATATTTTTAATTTTCCTAGGTAAAAAGGGTTTTTACCATAGGAAAAGGGGATTTTATGAAAATGAATGAATATGAATGTATGGAGGGGAAATTAGTCAAATAGATGAATGAATAAGGATGAGGGAGGTTAAATAAATTGATGTTGTAGACCTTCATTTGCTTTATGTAATTGCCTCCTAGACATAGAAGCATATGATAAAACATGATAAATGTATATTTGTCCAATCAACCATTAAACTTTTGCAACCTTTCTCTGCTTACCCTTCGCTTATCCTATCATTTTTTCTTCACTTAATGGGTGCATTTAAGCTAGAAAACCCTTATCCTCTCTTCTTATTAAACTGATGAGCACCTTATTATTCTCTACCTAACTACTGATCTACCAAGATTAAATAGTTTAAATAGATCTTTATTCTCTAACTATAACATCAAATTTAAAGGATGAAGCAGTCAAGTAAACAGTTTGACCGTCATGGGTTATGGCATTTAAAACAAGCTGCACACAATCATTATTTGCATAAACTGAGTAGTGGTATTTAGCCTTGCTCACTTTCAGAGTTTATTTGTTTTCTTTCTACCTAACATTTTCTTTTTGCCTTGATTTTTTAGAGAAACTAACCTAACATTTTCTTTGATATGGCATCATCATCAAAAATATTTTTTAAAACTAACATTTTATTCACTATTGCTACGTCCATATCCTAACTTAACATTTTTTGAAATATTCTATCTAATCAAAACCAAAAAATGCTACAACACTGGCTCCATCTGGGGACTGCTTTCTCCTGTAGAATGTAGAGAACTTACAAATCCATGTGCCTTCTCCTTGGGTTATGGAGTCTTGCTGTAAAAAATATCACACTGACATCTTGGAAAGGAAAGAAAATCTTAGTATTTATACAATGAAAATTATTTCAACCTCTTAGTACTGAATGTAATGTTTGAGAAACCTTCCATTTACAGGGAAAGTGGAATATTGCCCCTCAAGATTTTGCAGCACAAAAGTGTTGTTACCCTTTACTTCAGCAATTTCTAAAGGTCCAAACCATAGATTGTCAAATTTTCCATACTTTCCTTTCTCTTCTCTCCTGGCATCCCATCTTAGAACTATATCGCCTTCCTTAAAGTCCCTTTCCTTGGCTCTTCTATCAAACATGGTCTTCCTTTTATTATGATATTTATTCAATTTGAATTGAAATTCATCTCTGTTTTCATTAAGTTCAATAATATGATTAATTCTTCTAGAAAAATCATTAGGTTCATCTGTAGAATCCTACAGGAATTTGAAAACAGGGAAGGCCAAATTGGTAGGGAATATTGCATCTTTTCAATAGACTAGCTGAAATGAAGATTTTGTAGTTGATCTCTTTGGAGTAATTCTATTTGCCCATACTGCATAAATCAAATGTGAATCCCAGCTATTCTTATGATCAGCTATAATATTTTTTATTACCTTTACCAAGCTTTTGTTTGATGATTCTGCAAGACCATTACCCTGAGGATAATATGGAGTTTAATGATGTAGTAAAATCTAATATTTCTGGCAAAAGTCAATCATTTTAACACTAGAAAAAGATGCTGCATTATCAGTTACAATTTGAGTTGGGCAACCAAATTTAAATAAGATGTTCTCCTCAATAAACTTGATTACTACTGCATCAGTAGCATTTCTGACTGGAATTGCTTCCACCCATTTGGTAAAGTAATCTGTTGTAGTGAGGATCCATCTATGCTGATTACTTGAAGTGGGGTGAATATCTCCAATAAAATCTAATCCCCATTGAGAAAAAGGAGTTGAAACTATTGATGCAACAAGTGGAAGAGCAGCTAATTTATGTTTTCTAGAAAACATTTGGCAAGGAAACAACCTCTCACCTTTGCCCCTACTTGTAAAAACAATGTGGGCCAATAAAATCCTCCCCTCAGAATATTGTATGCTGTAGCTCTCCAAGCATAATGTCCCCCACAGAATCCTGTATGAAACTGATCAATGATTCCTTCAGTTTTAGATTCTGTTAAACATAATACAAAATATTGAGTGGATCTTTCCAATATAAATTTGCATTAATAATGCAGTACTTGACTGATTTCAACTTGAGAGTTTTACACTGGGTTTTGGAGAAGGATGCTGGGTACTCAAAATTTATCAATAAATTTGCAATATCTTGATACCAGTTTGACAACAAATATATTTCATCAATTTGTATAGGTGTGATCTACTCTGAAATTGGAGGTTCTTGTGGATTCTCCCCTTCTGCAAGGATAGAAGGTTCTTGTGTATTCTTCTTTTGAGACTGAAAGGAAGGTTCTTGTGGATTCTTCCCTTGTATTTCTAAAACAGAATTGATTCCAAGTACTTTGCAGTTGGATTCAGCTAGAAGCTTAGCTAATCCTTGACCTTTTACTAGCTTGGTAGTCTTGATAGTTAAATCAAATTCCAGAATTTGAGTGATCCATCTACCTCTTTTCTCATCAATGTCTGGTTGGGTTAAGATAATTTTTATAGCACTATTTGGGACATAAGCAATAGTAGGTGAGTGTAAGACATACATCCTGAATGATTTCAGGGCTTGAATAAGGGCATAGGCTTACTTCTCAATGATGTCATACTTTAGCTCAACATCTCTCATAACCTTGCTGAAAAAGGCTATGGGTTGGTCATGGGAATCTTCATTTTTTTGTAAAAGAAAAGCAACAAGGATTATTTCAGAGGCAAAAGAGAATATACTAAATGGTGTAGTATAATCGGGGCTAGCTAAGGTGGGAGCTTCAGAGATGGCTCTTTTTATTTGTTTAAATGCATGCCTAGAAGAGGGAGTCCATTTAACTTCATGGTCCTTTCAGAGCATGTCTGTTATATCTTTTACAATTTCTGCATAATTGGGAATGAATCTCCTTAGAAAATTAATCTTGCCCATAAAAGATTGAATTTCCTTTCTGTTTCTAGGGAAGGTTAATGATTCTATGGCAAATACTCATTTGGGATCAATTAATATGCCCTCCTTTGAAATTATATGGCCCAAAAATTTTCCTTCTTTAACAACAAACAAGGACTTCTTTGGGTTCAGTGATATTCCAAACTTTCTACACCCGTCAAAAACCTTCATCAAGTGCTTTAAATGTTTTTGACCAGACTTAGAAAAAACAATTATATCATCAAGATAAATGACCACAAATTTATTTATTGACCCATGAAAGTGATTTCCATTACTCTCTGAAACGTTGCTCCTGCATTAGTCAAGCCAAACGGCATTCTAGCGTACATGAATGTACCCCAGGGTGTAGTAAAATCTATTTTCTCTCTGTCTGATGTATCAACGTTTACTTGGTTATAGCTTAAAAAACCATCAAGCATAGAAAGTCTTTGTGCTCCTAAAACCATTTGCAGTAATTGATCCATTTTGAGCAAAGGATAATTATCTTTTAATGATGCCATATTCATATTTCTAAAATCCACGGAGAGTCTTATTTCTCCATTTTTCTTTCTAACACGGACTAGATTTGCTATCCAATTAGAATATCTAAGAGGGAGGATGATCTGCACATCTAACATTTTCTTAATTTCTCCTTCTACAGTTGGTAGAAGAGCTAGATTTATCCTTCTAAGCTTCTGCTGGTACGGTTTTGCTTCTGGCTTTAGAGGAATTTTGTGCTATATTAACAATGTGTCATATGTCTTTAAATCAGCGTAAGTCCAGGCAAACACATCTTTATACTTTTGCAGCAACTTAAAATACTACGTTTTGATTTCTAGGTTTAACGATGCACATAATTTGATGTTTTTAACATCTTTAGCAGTTCCAATGTTAATCTCTTCAACGTCATCTTCTGAAGAAATAGACTGCGGGTTTTGAAAAACATCATTTTGATCGAATAATTTCTCTAAAGGAATGAGTCCCTTTGAAATAAAATTATTTTATAATTGAATAATGTCATGATTAGCAATCTGGGTTCTAAAATCTGAAGTTTCATTCCCTTCTGCGTTTTCACTTATTTCAGCTCTGTCATCATCAATTTGCAGAAATGAAAAATCATCTATTACCTGTAAAAATGATTTTAGTTGTTCATCATCTTCAAATATTTGCCAATTTTTGAGGTTATCTAGGATAGATGGCCTGTATTTGACTTGAATATGATTAAGTACATCAGTATGATCGGGAAGTTTAAAGTGTTGGCAGAGACAGCTAAGGCATCCGCTTGAATGTTCTGATCTCTAGGAATGTGAGTCAAATTAAAGGCATCGAAAAGGTTTTCAACTGAATCAATAACTCATTACGATAGGCCCTAAGTCTAGGGTGCTTGGTCTGGAAAAAATTCTTTACTTGCTTAACAATAAGCTCAGAATCAGTAAAAACACTCAAGTTCTGAACTTTTAAACTTTTGGCTAAATTCAATCCTAAAAGGAAAGCTTACTATTCAACTACATTATTAGTGACTTCGATATCTAATTTACATGATTGTGTTATATTTTCCTTTTCAGGGGAAATTAAAACTACACTAGCTCCTGCCCCATCTTTCGTGCATGAGCCATCAAAGAATAGTTTCCAAATATCAGTTTGGTTTGGTTCAGAACTTTCAACCACCTATTCAATTTTGACTTGAGTTTTATGTTGGTTTGAAGTGAGCTGAAAAAAACCAAAGTCTTTATATATTGCATATATTGGATGGTTCCTTGGCTGGTTAGTCTTACAAATAGTATGTACGAATCTTACCTCTCTATATAACCTCAATTTCTTTCCTCTGTAAACAGGAGTAGTAGCATATGATATGTCCATCTATAGAGTTCCCCCTAGTTTGGCACAACATGACCTAGAAAGGAGCATTCAAAACTTGGGAGGGATATCTGCAACAACAATGTCAAGCACTACACTTTTGACTGGGATTTGGGCAATGGTAACCACTAAATCCTTGATCAATCCTAAATAGGGCACCCTTTTGGAATAAAAGGTGTACAGGTCATGGTAGGATTTAGTGATATCTAATTTCAAAAGGTCCATGATAGATGTTTGCATAAGGTTGTGTGATGCTTCTAAATCAAGCATACAATTGTATAACATGGAGTCATTTGTTTTAAGAGTTACATAGAAAGGAGGCACTATCTCATCTATCATTTTTGAACTAGGGCCAAAAACTACTGTTGGTTTTTCATCTTGCAGGCTTATGACATCACCTTCCACATCAATCGAGGTGTTTTGAATCCATTTAGTGACTTGGCTTTTGTAAATAGGGGTTTTTGAAAGTTTTGACAATGGAATTGGGATCTTAACCCTCTCTAATTTGTTTTCAACATTAAACGCAGTCAAAATGTTTTTTTCAATTTGGTTAGTATCATTTGATTGATCTAATGGCTGAATAAGATTTGTTTGAGCTTCAGTAGTTTTGATACATGGTTCAATTGTTGGAGTTTCTTTTGGAGGTCTTCTAGGACTAGACCTGGGCCTAAGATCATACCTCTTGTTTAATTCTGCAGTTAAAAACTCAAAAAAAGCATGATATTTTGAGACTTGTGAGGTTTCCTGATCTTCTTGGTTCAGATTTCACTGTGAGAGAGGAATGATGATTGTTTGATTTGAAGAAGAATCCATACTATTAATATCTTCAGTTATTTTCATAGTATTATCATCAGGTTGTTGGTCATCTATCAATAGAGGAGTAGGAACCTGTTGATCATTGGTAGGCCTCTGAAGAATTTGTAGTGGTTGGTTTCTTTTATACTGACCTTGATTTTGGTTTTAAGGTCTAGCAATTGTTTGTTGTATGGTCCTAGGTTGGGTCTCAATATTAGAAATCCTATTTGATAGGTTTCTAAGAAGAGATGTTATTTCATCTATTTTGAGTCTTTTGGTTTAGTCTTTGAGGAACTAGAGACTTCTTGAGCAGATTTAAATTTTCTTTGGGCCTTTTCTTCCTTAAGTTTTTAAGATGTTGAGGTTTCCCTATTTGCTTCTACTTCTATAGCGTTTGTTTCCATGTCTTCAAGAGTTCTTGAAGTTCTCTCATGTAGCATAACAACAAAGTCATCATCGAAAGCTTTAGAAAATCTAGACTTAGCTACTGCTATAGGGGGCTTGCAATCAATAGGAATTACGTGATATAGTTTGTTAAATCTTTTGATAAAATCTACTACTGGTTCACCAAAGTTCCTTTTATGCTCTTCAAATTCTATGAGGAAATAAAGAGGATCCTTTTTGACACCCCACTGATTTTTGAGTATGGTAGTAATATCTTCCCAATTTCTAATGGAAGCTACTTGTAACTGCCTAAACCAAATCCTCACATTTCCTTCTAATCATTGTACAAACAATCTCATATAAATGTTTTCTGCTTCTATGCTCATGTTTTCTACAAAGTCAAGGAAAGCTTGAAGATGGTCCTCAGCTGAGGGACCAGTTTCTCCATTGTACTTGGGGAGGTACTTTAAATAACCAGCTGGGAATGCATCAAGGTTATTGGGTAAGACTAAGGCAGCATATCTAGACTGTACAATTGGTCGGAAAGCCATGACAGCAGGTGGTGTATGAGGTGCTTGAGGTATAAGAGGTGCTTGAGGTGTATGAGATTGTTCAGGTGGAGTATCAGGTGTTTGTGTGGATGTAGAGGATGAAGAAGAAATAGAGGAACAAGAGGATGTTTTAGGAGTTGGTGAACTAGTTGGAGGTGAAGGAGGAGAAGATCTCTTGAAAGACTTCTTAGGAGTCTTAAGAACTAACTTTGGGACCTGTACAGGAATACCTTCTTTTGATTGAAAAAGAGGATTGGTATATACAGAAAATGTCTCTTTAGGTTGTTCAGAAGAAGAAGCTTCAAGTTTATAAAAAATGGAAGGAAATGGATAGGTGGTAGGGGATATAAAATCTGTGGGTTTATATTTAGGTAGATTGACACCCAAATCAGATTTAGTTTTAGGTGATCCTGGTGGTAGTGTGGGTCTGGGATGAGATTATAATGAATGAATAAGGTATGATGACTTAAAATCAACTCCTTTATTTAGAAGTTCAGCAACCCTAGGTGATAAATGGGAGTAATCAGGGTCAAATGGGATATTACTATAGGGAACAAATGATTCTAACTCTTCAAACTGTAAGACTGAAGAGGAAGAAGAAGTTGGATGATGTCCCCTTTTAGATCTGGCTTTTCTCAAGATCTTTTTAGGATCTGACAAAGGAATAACTATGTCATCTTCTAAACGAGATCTAGTATGTTTATAAGGTGCCAACTTGGGAGTGTGGAGTCACCTAAGTGATGATTTTAACCTTCTAAATCCTTTAAACACCTTTAAAGGAAAAGAGTGAATGAATATCGTTGTCCCAAGGGAAACTTGAATGAAATTTGAATCCCCGGCAATGGAGCCAATCTAATGTTGTACCTCTGAGATAGTAGTATGTCAAGCTACCAATGCTAGAGCATCTAAAATAATTGTTTTTGGGGGTTTTTGGTTTAAGTTTTTGGAAGACCAATGAATGAAGATAGATGTAGAATTAAAGTAATTAATCCTTTTGGGTATATTAATATCTCAACAGAGGGCTTCTATAATAATTTACACAGTGATATAGATCAAAATAGTGGTGAGTAGAAGACAACAGAAAATATGATTATCACAGTTTCCAGACTGTAAAACAGAACAATCACAGGTTGGAAAACCTTCTAAACTACGTTCTAAAGGTTCAAGGTAGTATACTTAATGCTTACATAAGATGCCAATGAGTTATTGATTAGAGGGGATTAGCTACACAAATAGTCGCATTAATCCAATCTCTTAATAGATGATCACTTCAGGAGCTTATAGAAATCAATTGAAACTCTAATTATTCCTACTTAGATATCTCTCCAAGTCATAAGCATATGAAGAAAACACATAATGATTAAAAACTGGAAAAACTTACAGGATAACATGAAACTATGTAAAACAAGATTCAAGATCCTCTACTTTGTATTAAGGTTCCAGAAAGATCAATTACATCAAGTGTCTACAAAAGCTTCCTTCAAAGGTGGCTTCCTGGTTCAAAGTAGTATAAATAGTCAAATACTTTTACAAGAAGTGAGCTATGAATCTTGAACTCTGTACCATTTACAACTCAGAAAAGGAGTTATTTATACAACAATGAAACTACAAATATCTTAAAATTGTTTAAGATTTATTCAAGGAAAGGAAAGGATCTTCATGCAAGAAGATAGGGGCAACTTTTGAACTGCTTCTTGCTATCCTCTTATTCAGGCTGTGTTGGCTTTTGTATGTCTGATATTTTGCCCCTCACGCTGATATATTGTTTAAATCTTTTGCGCTAGTTGTTTTCTTCATTTTAACCTTTTATACGATATTGTTTTAAGTCTGTAAATTTCATTTAATCTTGCTGAGTAAATTTAGACTACGCATTCCAGTTTTTACTGTGTTTTTCATAGTAAATTGCTCATTTTGTCTTCAAACGGTCACACAGGCTTTTTATTTAAAAATTTGGAACAATAATCTTCTTACCTGAATAACACAGAACTCATTTAAAGAAAAGTATGGCGACAGAGGAGGTCATGATGGCTCTGCTGAGCTTGAAAGGTTATCGGTAGGAGTCTGGAGCATATTGGAGGCTAAATGATGGCTTAAATGTGCCACATAGACATTATTGGGCTGCGTTGTGTAGAACAGGAAAACAGAGCAAAAAAAAAGGCCTTTTATGTGTTAAATGGTAAAACAGTTAACCATTAAACTATCGGGCGATGAATAGTGCAAAAGAGAGAGGAAGGAGGGATTGAATATGGCGGGAATGGTTTAATCATGGTCAAAATGTGATTAGCAGCTTAAATGAAGGCTTTGGGTCATTTCTTTGTTTAAATCGAAAAAATGATTCAACACATAAATTCATTACAAAACACATAAGGGCGGACTTGAAATTTAATGGAATCATGTGTGTAATAATATCAGGTTCGAGGCTAATCGCATATCGTTGTCATAGTTAGGTGGGGGTATATATGATAAAGGCGGATGCGATATAGTGATTGACTGAAATATATATGTGGTCAGGTCCGGGCTTTGATATCGTAGTTGGATATTGCAGTGGGTAGAGGCTGTATGCATTGGACGGGAATTGCAATGGAAACGAATGCAATACAGGATTAGATTGCGATATATATAGCATCAGGTCTGGGGCTTTGACATATCGCATATCGCAATTAGGGAAAGGTGCATTCATATGAAAGGGTTGCGATCCTTCAACATTTGCGATGCGATATGTATATTACATAGTTTTATTTAATGAAACTATTGTATATGCATGTTTAAAGGCCCACAGTCCCGCCGATATTGCGATGCGATATTATATGAAATACATAGTTTTTTTAATAAAACTATAGTATATGGATGTTTAAAGGGTTGCGGATCCTGCCGATGTGATATTTGCGAAATACTTAGTTTTATAACAAAACTAAGGGTTTTAGATATTTTAAATAAAGGAGCTATTATATACGGGAAAGGGAAAGGGGAATTCTTAAGGATTTATTACATAAGTCAATGTTGATATGGAATATAGTGGAAAATAGGAATAACACTAAATATAATGCTTTTTATGAATTTTTTGACTTTTACATAGCATTTATACTTAGGGTAAAGGTATTTTATGGGTTTTTCGAATAGAAGGGAATTTACATAGCAAAAAGGGTTTTTACATGATATTTTTACTTTTCCTGGGTAAAAATGGTTTTTACCATAGGAAAAGGGGATTTTATGAAAATGAATTAATATGAATGAATGAAGAGGAAATTAGTCAAATAGATGAATGAATAAGGATGAGGGAGGTTAAATAAATTGATGTTGTATACCTTCATTTGATTTATGTAATTTCCTCCTAGACATAGAAACATATGATAAAACATGACAAATGTAGATTTGTCCAATCAACCATTAAACTTTTGCAACCTTTCTCTACTTACCCTTTCCTTATCCTATCATTTTTTCTTCACTTAATGGGTGCATTTAAGCTAGCAAACCCTTATCCTTTCTTCATATTAAGAAAATGAGCACATTATTATTCTCTACCTAACTATTGATCTTCCAAGATTAAAAAGTTTGGACAGATCTTTATTTTCTAACTATAACATCAAATTTAAAGCATGAAGTAGTCAAGATTAAACAGTTTAACCGTCATGGGTTATGGTGTTTAAAACAAGATGCACACAGCCATTATTTGCATAAACTGAGTAGCGACATTTAGACTTGCTCACATTCAGAGTTTATTTGTTTTCTTTCTACCTAACATTTTATTTTTGCCTTGATTTTTTAGAGCAACAAACTTAACATTTTCTTTGATATGGACATCATCATCAAAAATATTTTTTAAAACTAACATTTTTTGAAATATTCTATCTAATCAAAACCAAAAAATGCTACAACAGGGCACATGGGACTAGGGGTCAGGCTCTTAACTCCCACCCCTACCTAATCCTCTAACCACCAACTAACCAGGTGGCGTTGGAGTGGTCACATGCAGAAAAAACAAGTGACATTAACTTGGTGGTCACATTTGTCAACACCCATCACAGTCTATACTCTTGTCATATGGTTGCGGTCTACATGGCAGGTATGTTGTGGTTAGTGGGGGTGCAGGACTAGCCTCCAACCCATGGTCCTGCTCCCAGGCATGGTGACCAGGGCTGGGCCTAGACTCCAACCCCCACCCCCAATCCACATACAACTTCATAACAAAACCATTCGAGAGTCATAGTTCATTAAGTGACAATGCAATGGCGCAGTAGTTAGGACTTGTGTTGATTGCTGAGAGGTTGGAGGTTCAATCCCCAACACCTCTGTTTGGACCTCCCATAAACTTTTAATGGCCCTCGGGCTGCCACATGGTGGCCCCTGGCCATGCCACGTGGAAACCTGTGATTGGCCACCACAAAACCAACAAACCAATGAAATTTTGCTACATCACACCAATGACAAGGTGCCACTTGGCACCTCTTGATTTGTTGGAGGAAACCTAGTAAACTGTATAGTCATCTACCCCATTAGCATCCCACTCATCCTGCCATGTCAACAGTATGGACTGCTAACTATGTAGTGCTGATCTTTTTTACGACATTTCACCTATTTGGGAAAACAGACAAAAGATGTTTTTGGGAGCATACATTGTTCATTTCACGTGAAATGAGTTGCACCAGATTTAGGACTACAAGCATTACGCAGTTGTTCAGGTTCCACACCGACCAAAAACTTTGAATTTTGAGCAAACATTTGAGCTCTAAATCACTCCCCCCCACTGGTAGCTTTTGGACCCCAAAATATCAATTTCAGTTGTTCAACAGTTAAGGGTATAGTTCCCTCACCTTTCCAATCTTGATCGATTTGACCTTGGAAATTTTCAACCTAATCTTGAATTGTTTGATGTACCAATTGGATTTTCTGAATGGACTTCTTAGCTTTGTCTATGTCACTATGGCCATAAATACCAACATCCTTCCCAAGAATGAAATCCAATGATGATCTTCTACAAAGTTTTTAGCAAGGATAAAATCCAAAAAGACTTTGGAAAATAATCCATACAAGCTTCACATGGAAATACTTGTATAAATGAGTGCTTGACACATTTGTAGCATAATAAATGTGCTACAACTACTCATCTCAAAGTTTAGGATGCTTACTAAAATATCCACAAATGGAAATGCATCTTACAATATGGAAAAAATTTGACTCCCAAATTCCCATAAAAATTGACTCATCATGAAGCCAAAATAGCATAACAATGCCAAAGAAAACACTGTTTCATATAAGTGATTTATTCACAAACATCATTTTTACAAAATTCCCATCTATGGGAACATGCAAGAAGTGAAATACAAAATAAATTCAATCTTTAATTAGACAAATAGTCCAACCATTTCTTACCCAACCATGCTAGGGAATTTTCTTTCTTCACTTCACTTCCTTCTGGAACTGCTTCTGGAATGGTTATGGTGTGCCTTGCACATTTTTCTACTTTCTGCATCTTAAGTGATTACATTACCTATTTGTCCTTCTTTGGATGAATATGTGGATGCAATATCCAACACTTTTCAATCCAATGCCCACTTATGTTGCAATCTATGCAAATGTTTTTGTGAGTTTTCTTGGCACACATGTCTTTAAACTTGGATGATAATTTCCCTTCTTGATCTCAATTCCAATTGACATATTCATCTTCTTGACTAATGATTTCCTTTTGTGGAACTTAACTACACAATGGTTAGGTGCATGAAAAAATGTGCACGGAAAACCATTCCACATCATGTTATTCAAATCATCATGTTGTTTGTAATCATCAAAATCCTTTGAATAATCAGGACACTTATACATCTTATGGTTGTCCTTTGGCTTATGAGCGTGGTGAGGAGAACTTGAATGGCGAGAAGAACTTTTCTTCGTATATTCTTCAACTTTCTCATCTCTCTTTGGAGAAGTCTTGTATTTCATGTCCTCCTTTTGCTTTAGAAATCAAGCTAGTACGAATTCTAGATGAAAATCCCAACAATTTTCCTCCTCATGTCCTCTCTTATGAAAAAAGGAACAAGATACTGAAGAGCTATCACTGGAAGACCATTCTTCCTTTTCAAACATAGCCCAAATCTTCATATCTTGGTCTCTCCTTTACCTCAATTGGATGGACAATGCCCTGATTGTTCACTCCAAGGCCTCCTCCTTTGTAACCCATCTTGGACAAGAGCATTGTTCCTATACCTTTTCTATGCTTCTCAAAGGCTACAAAAGATCTTAAATCAACATTTTCATGTAAATAAATTGCATGTAAATTCTTACCATTTTCCTCATCTTTCTATTGAGAGACAAATAGGCTCTTATACTCTTTCCTAATTCTTGAGGTGTCTTCTTGGACCCTTGGTCTTTCTTCTTTCAACTCCTTGGACTTTGGCGTTGATATAACCTCATCCTCATCATCATGTGAACAAAAGGTGCAAACGTGGCCATCTTCCTTCTCTAAGGGGCTTTCTGCACTAGCCTCTTGTGGGTACTCATCTAACAATTCCTTCTTCTACTCGGCCCTAGATGAAGGAATGGAGGATGCTTCAAAAAAACCTCCTTGTGTCCCTAGTTGTTATATGGAATTTGCATCTACGGATAAACACATTTTCCCTAAGTGGGTAGCTACACTTAGAACAATAGAAAGAAAGTAGTTTAACCTTTTCCTATAGTAAATAGATGAGATGAAGGAACTTACTTGCAGTCTTTTGCTTCCTTGATCTCCTTTGATTTTCTCCCGTTGCTCCCATTTGAACTAAATTCGCTCAATAGGTACTTGTGTCAATAGAAACATAAATAGCAATGATCAAAGCATACATGATCTATCTACTATAAACCAATGCAATCAAAGACATTGAAACACATAATCATCATAGATATGAACAAGAATATGAGAAAAGGAATAAAAAACTTTATTAATGTAGAAGGAAGAATTTCACCCAATATAGTTCAATCCTGTGCCACTCATTCAGCTTCAATCCAACCCTCGCCAAACCAAAATCACACCAAGCCAACAGCATAACATTACTTGACATGAACTCAAATCTCAAACCAACAGTATTTCCTTACAATATTCAGATTCTATCCCCTTGATCATTATGATGAGTGCTCAATTTATAGGGAAATGGAGGTGGTTTTGTCATAAATGAGGGTATTGAATGGCCTTCCAAACTTGGAGTTAGTTTCCATGGAGCAAGGGATGAGAGGACAAGAGGTTAATTGATCCTTAGCGTATCTAAATGCGAGCTCATAGGAGGAGATAAGAGATGGGATCCTTCTAGAATGATCTAGAATCAAGGAATATTCCCAGAACCCTATGTAAATTTCACTCAAGCTCACCCAACACAGGTCAAAGAGGGCCTAAGTGCACTGCATGTTGGGTTGTGTTATATTATTTCCATGACTAGTCCACATAGTTATTTGGGGGGTTAGAAGGGGGGCAGATCCCCCCCTTCGTTGCGCCAATTGTGTAGTAGGGGGAGTCACAGGGGGTTTGAGAGGTGTAGGTAACCCCACTTTATGGGGTTTGGGGTAGCGACCCAAAGAATTTAGGTTTTGGATCCTATATTAGGTTGGGCAGACTTACCTATGGTGTTTTGCATATTTTTTGCACATGGATTTGGACGCGATGGTTTTCAGTCCATGGATTTGGACATGATGGTTTTCGGTCCACGGTATTGGATGCTTTGGCATATATAAATACGTATTGTACCATTGAAAGGAACATAATGAAAAATCAAGTTGGTAGTCCCGGTTTTGGGATCCAGGGGAAATCTCTGTGTACATGTGTTTGATGTGTTATGCTCTCGCATTGTTTATTTTCTGTGTTCTAGAATTCATATGCTAGTAATTTCTGTATGGGGTTAAAACCTACATTTGGTATCAGAGTTGTTTTGGCTTCAAGGGGACACCTTTGCTGCTGAGGGGTTTTGCTTGGGCCTGTGGTAGATCCTGTTCAGTGGGAGATCTGCGGGATCAATTCTGGTGGTGAAAGAAGATGGTGAGCAGTGGAAAGATAGAGATCGAGAAATTTAATGATTAGAGTTTTGAGTTATGGAAACTCAAGATGGAGGATATGTTGGTGGATAAAGATCAGTGGATCGTGGTAGATCCAGGTACTAAACCAACGGGAGTGTCCGATGAAGAATGCAAGAAGTTGGATCGGAAGGCAAAGAGCACAATACGATTGTGTGTCTCAGATTCAATATTGTTGAAAGTATCAGGGGAAGCTACGGCGAAGGCTTTGTGGGACAAGTTAGGGACTTTATACCAATCTAAGTCTCTGGTGAATAAAGTGTTCCTACGGAAAAGGTTGTATAACCCGAGGATGAAAGATGGAGACTCGGTGACAGAGCATCTGAATCCATTTAATACTATGGTAAGTTAGTTATCATTTGTTGATATTAAAATTTCAGATGAAGATAAATGCATCAGTTTGTTGTATACTCTACCAGATTCGTGGGATATTTTGGTTATTGTAATACATAGCAATGCAACTACCTTGCAGTTTGATGAAATAGTCTCATCCTTGCTGACGAAGGAAATGAGACAGAAAAATATGGAGAGCCAGAATGGTGATTCCTTGTTTGTATGAGGATGGTCCCAGAACAAAAACAAAAATAAGTCATCGAGTGGGAGGTCTAAATCTAGAGGGAGATTTTAATCTCCAGGAAAACTTATAAAGGTGGTGTGTTGGAAATGCAGAAAGGAAGGGCACTACAAAAGGGACTGTAAATCTAAAGCTCCTAATAAAGGAAAGGGATCTGATGATGTTCCCTCTGCAGAGGTGAAAACCACCTCAAATGAAGGTGGGGATGTGTACTTTGCTTGTTTGAGTACACATGTAGATCACGAGGCATGGTTGATTGACTCAGGTGCATCCTTTCACTTCACTCCCCATAGAGAGTGGTTTTGCGAGTATGAGAAATATGATGGTGGTGATGTCTTCTTGGGGATGACAGGATGGCTAGAATCGTTGGTCGCGGGAAAGTAAAGTTTAAGTTGCAAGGTAGAAGGGTTAGAACACTTCTAGGTGTTCTGCATATTCCTGCATTAGCTAGAAATTTGATTTCTGTAAGCAAGCTAGATGATGCAGGTGTAAAAATAGTGTTTGAGAAGGATACCTACAAGATGGTTTGGGGGCATTGGTATTGATGCTGGGAGTTTGAATTGAAACTCTTTACAAGCTGCAAGGTAGTACTATTGTTGATGGGTTCAACAGTGTAGTGGTTCTTGAAAGTGGAGCAGAAAATATAGTGGTCTCTGGAGAGAAGACCATGCTGTGACATCAAAGGCTTGGACATATTGGAGATAAAGGCCTTCAATACTTCATGATAAAGGTATGGTATAAGGTATGAGTAATATCTCTCTGGATTTTGATTTCTATGAAAATTATGTATATGGGAAGTAGAATCAGGTGAGTTTCCCCTTTGGTGGTGCTGACATGGTGGATGTTCGCTATGCCAACAAGGGGAACTAACCTGATTGTAGGCCCCAATTAGATCTTTTTTCGTTTGGAGTGGCTAGTTCCAACGGGTTTTAAAGTTTCCCCTAAATTGTTAAAGGTGCTAAAAGATTGATTCTTGGAGGAAGACTTCAATTAAATCAACAAAAGCAACAACTAACCTATATGTATCAAATCCTATCTATGCTAATTCAAACTACTTATGCTAGCCCTAACTATTCTAATCTATCCTGTAGGAGAATAACAAAAGATATTAGACATCGTATATAGATTCCAAGTCCAAATGAATCAATTACTGGTTCACAATTGAACAAGGTTGTATTAAACCTTAATTGCAATATGATTAATCATATAGGAATACACTTCCATACAAATAAAACTTGCAACTAATGTCTAATATGGTTTCAAATCAGGGACTACTCATGAGTTAACTATGATGAAGAATCACATTCAAATAACCAAGGTTAATCATAAGTTGCATCGTTATCAATATGCACAAAACAAAACACATTTATATTTATGCCTGCAACAACACCCTGATTCCAAACACATGAAAGAAGAGAATTAATTCTGAAACAAAAAGGCTCCTTCTTGACCCAAATAGTCTTCTTTATTCACAATAAATCAAAAGTTGTTCTGCCCCCCCCAAAAAAAAACCCTCATCTCATCTCTGGAGGTAATACTTTTGTCACAGGGCATGACCCTCGGTCTTCCCTTAAATTTTCAACTCCCCCTTTTATTTTCAGTATACAAATCAGAATATGCAGACATAGAATAGTCGGTGTAACTGTTGACACGTAAAGGGCATATCTATTGGAGGGCTTCGTTTCTTGGGGTAATGAATAGATGTTGATTAAAAGAGAATGACTATGTGTCATCTCTTCGCACCTGTATTGAGTAGGCATTATCCCCTATTATTTCCTGAAGGAAGCTGAAGACATTGTGTTGATCATCCAACATCTGGCATGATTGAAGGTGTGTTTGGAGGTAATGACATCATGAGGGATCAATGCTGTCATGAGTGCTTATATTGAACACAGAGAGTGCCTCCATTATGCACTATGGCAGTTCGTATTCCTTTCTTGCAGAGTGTGTCTCTGCAATATCAACACCGGTTGTGCAGAGGTGTCATCTTGATATAAATCACTTTTATCTATTACTAGGTCCACTCGAATTTGCCTGCAAAAATAATTCATATTAGCTACGATTGTGAGAAATATAGCAGACATGCTTACAAACAAACCTATCTTTCAGTCACAGTTTCTATTTAATCTCGCAACGTAGAGCAACTATAATTATTAAACCACTGAACCTGTTGTAACATGTATTTTTGTTGCCCATAATATTCATTTTTATTCAAGAATTGGCTTAACAATGCTTCAAAGGCAGACCATTCATTTTACCAGATTTTCTTTTAAATACCAGACCACAACACTTTATCGAAAACATGGGAAAACATGGGAAAATCCGCATCTGACCCGAAGGTCGGACTTAAAAAATTATGCACCTGGGTGTATAATTATCGTCGGGTCCGCTTAATCGCATTGCACCTTATGTTTAAACTGTTATGAAACCAGCTCAAGAAAAGATAGAAAAGATAGATCAACGCCTTAGAATTCAGCCTCTTCGAGGGGGAAACCT
>APFE030825692.1:85134-108498 GCA_000404065.3 Pinus taeda | reverse complement strand
TACAAATGAAAAGACCTCCTTTCTATATATAGGAGTCTAAGGGGTCATAACAAAACCAGAGCCGACATAACAATAATAATGTAAGGGCACAATAATAATAATAGTGGGCTTCTATGGGGCACAATAGTAACAATATGGGCACTACATGGGTACATCAATATAATAAGTGGTTTGTACTAATAACAATAAGGGGTGACACTAGTAGTATAGGGGCCTAACATAAACGATGAACTCTGTCGATTGCGATAAGCGATTAGTGAGGTGGACCCGAAATATATATGTGCCATAGTTAATAATCCCTTCGGGTCCGCCATATAGGACTTTCCTTTGAAAACCCAGACTGGAACACTTTATCGAAAACACAGGGAAAACATGTGAAAACCTGTGGCCGACCATAAGGCCTAACTTCAAATGATATACACACGAGCCTATAGTTATCGTCGGGTCCTCCCATTGCCCCTTTGCATATCGCATCTCACTTCAGTGTTGTCGACTGACAATTGCGATTTGTAATTCGGGGAAGTGAACCCAAAAATATATATGTGTTGTAGTTGATAGCTTCAGTGGGTCTGCCATATGGGCATTTCCTTCAAAAACCCGGATCACCATAGTTTAACGAAACACATGGAAATACATAGGAAAACCTGCATCCGACCATAAGGCCAGACTTGAAATATTATATACCTGGATCCATCGTTATCGGTGGGTCCGCCATATTGCCTCGCACCTTATGCATAGACCTTGGGCTTCGCCGATTGCGATATGTGATTGGTGAAGTGGACCCGAAATATATATATTGCGGTTAATAATATCAGTGGGTCCGCCATATCGCAAATCGCTTTATGTATATGCCTTGGGCTTCACCGATTGCGATTTGTGATTTGAGAGGCGGACCTGAAAATATATATAGCTACAGTTTATAGCATTTGAAGTCGAGAAGGCCATCGCTTATCGGATGCAAAAGAGAAAAGTGCGGTGTAGCTGGGGAAATTGAGAGATTGCAATAGCAATAAAGGCATGCACAGGGAAATGTGTAAATACTGAAAAAGCACGGAAAAGGTAAGTTAAGGATTCTTGTGGAGTATTTTCATTGCAAAAGCATTAAGATAGAAATAAAGATGTGATAGGATGTTTTGCGGGTTGAATCTCAAAACCACCATAGTGGAGATTGGGGGTTGGTGAGGTTTATGAGGATTGAAAAAGACCCAATGAAGGATATGAATGAAGGGCTAGAAAGGGTTATAGATGAATCATGTGGCAGAGATTGATAAAGGGGGCCTTAACCATTAAGAATTGAAGATATGACTTGGCAAAGAGTTAAAATCCCTGGGATAAAACAAATCATTTGGAGAGTTATTATTCAGAGAAGTGAAAGATGAAACTTCTAGGGGAGCCATTCAAATTTTATACTAGAGCATGTTTTAATAGGGTGGTGGTTGTGGCCACAACAAATGGAGAACTAGTTATCTCTGTTTCCAAATAAACCTTGGATCAATAGAACATCAGGGTGTTAAGTTAAACTTGAAATGCAAACTGTATAGATGGACATGCATGGGTTCCACTTCAACATTAATTGCTTTAGGTGGGATAAAGAAAAATAGCTTCTACTTACTGATAGGGTTTTGACAGGAATTTTCCAATGGTAGTATTCTTGGATTTATTGACCCTCCTTTACCTGTTTTCTACTTTCAAAAATCCTTTCAGGGCCATCACTGTTCTGTCAATACCTATTTAGGTGTGTACCTCAGATCTTTATCACTCATCAAACTTGATCTAGATATGTTTATCTCCACTTTATATAAGAATTTCAGTGCTATATTTTCATATGATTGAATGGGGCGCAGTCATGGATCATGCCATATTTTTAAACTGCTTAAGCAAGGTTGGGCTTGTTGTGACAACCAGCACTCTGTGCCCAGCAACAATCCCTACTCCAACCAGCTTCCCAAACAACCTATCCTTCCATATTGGCACAAGGACTTGACATTTCATTTTCTTTTAAATAAGTCCTTCTAGTTTCAGGCACAAGGACTAGAGCACAATTGGATTTGCCGCAGGGTGTATGATAGTGATCTTAGCCCATGAAAGGAGGTTTACTTGTAGATGAAAAGTATTGGATAACTTAGTGTGGTGGATGGGACCAATGGAGAATAATTGCATACCTTATAGGCAAGTATAAGTTAGATTTGAGTTGGATTTTAAAAATGCAGCATTCTACCATGCTAGTCCAGCTGTGGTTACACATTTTTTCATTTTATAAAGATGCCCCTACATGCTCTAGGTATCAAGGTTATCAACAGATCTTACCTAGTTCAAAACAGATACTAATCAGTGGCTTCAATTTGAATTTCACAAATGATTTTCAAGTTCTCATAGGCTCATTGAAAGTTTGTTTGATTTACAAGGTAACGATGAATTTGGGATTGGCAGACTCATCAACAGGTTAATGAGGGATGCAAAAGATGAAGGTTGCAAATGAGGGAAATCTGTAGAGAGTTATAAAAGTGAAAATGAGAGTGGAGGACTGAAATCCATTAGCTAAAAAGGACTGAAATTCAAAACAGAAGGAAAAATAAACTTTGTGGAAACAACAAGAACGGAAGGGACAAAAATACAACTAAGCTAACAGCAAAATAAAATGACTTCTAACCTACTCAGGAGGTAACCACCATGTGGTGGCTACTTGAAGTATATCTTAATATGTTGGCCATTAACAAGGAGTTTTTCAGTTTCTCCCTGTAAATTTTTCAATCTGTAAGTTCCCTGAACAATTTTCTCCACAACTTGGAATGGGCCCAACCATAAGTGTTGGAATTTCATGTGTTTACCTTTTGGCTCATTCAACTTGTCCCATTTCAGGACTAGCTCTCCTATTTGGTAATATTTATCTCCTGCCAGATGGTGATCAATCCATCTCTTCACAATCATTTGTTGATTTCTAAATTTATTTCTGGATTTATCTCTCAATTCCTGCAACCTCACCAGTTGGTGGATCCTTTCTTCAAGTAAGGCTGAAGGGGCCCCTCTTAAAGCTTGGGAGAGCTGTAAGGAAGGAAGGGTAATGTTGGGCAGAAAGATGGCTTCCTGTCCATAGATGAGGAAGTATGGGGAGTTTCCTAAGGCCACTTTTGGGGTGACCCTATCGGCCCAAAGGGCGTTTGTTAGAGCGTTGTGCCAATTCCTATGGTTGTTGGCGACAGATTTACAGATTATGCGAATGAGGTTTTTATTTGAAGACTCTGCAACTCCATTTCCCTGGGGTTAATAGTTTGATGCATACCTTATGTGAATTGATTTATCAATAGAAAATTCAGTCAATTTTAGTGATGAAAAGTAAGAAGCATTGTCAAATATGAGAGCATCAGGAAAGCCAAACTTGTAGATAATAAATTTCTCAATAAATCATATTACCTCATCTTCATTTACCTTCCAAAGCGGGATGGCTTTGGTCCATCTACTGAAGTAGTCGGTCGCCGTGAGTATATACTTATGCTGATGTGAAAAGTTCAGAGTGATCTCGCCAATGAAATCTAGGCCCCATTGCTGGAACGGGCGATAAGTCATAACGGACCTAAGGAGAATGACTGGCTTTCTTTCTCGTCTTGCGCATTTTGGAATACCTTACATTTTCAAGCGTAGGCATGCAAGTCTCTGAACACTGTGGGCCAATAATATCCAGCTCTTAATGTTTTGTGATTAGTGGTCTCTCCAACCTAGTGACCACCTGTTGGGCCGTCGTGCATTTCTTTCAAGACGTGATTGGCATCATCCTTTTCCAAACACCTTAGCCAAACTCCATCATAATTTTTTCTGTATAATGTGTCATTAGCCAAGTGATACTGATTAGATTTCAATCTGAGTGCTCTCCTTTGTGATGCATCCATGTATTCAGGACACGATCTCCGTGTTAGATAAAAGTGTATGTCATAATACCACAACTCAAGATCCAAAAGGACTTCCAACATTTCGCGCTCACACATCAACGTCTCGTTAATCCATATGGGCTCCTCCCTGAATTCTACTTGTGCATATTGCATGCTCTGCACTTCTGGTTCTTCGAACACCCCTTCTTTATCAGCCAAGGCTTCTGTTGCTAACCTGTATAGTCCTTGTCATTGAACTATCTTCGCTAGATTTATCTTGAGGTCGAATTCTTGAAGTGTGGTTATCCAATTCCCTCTTCATTCACCCATTTCTTTCTACGCGAAGAGGGATATTACATTAGGATGGGGAACGATTACTTTAGTCCTAGCCTTTAATAAATAGGGGTGGAAGTGTTTTATAGCTTGAAAACCACAAAGCCTTGTTTCTCCACGTCTGGGTAGTTCGGTTCTACTCCCTGAAGATTAAAGCTCATATAAGAAATAGGGACTTCATTGCCATCATCATTTTTTTGAGTGAGGATCGTGGCATATGAAACATCAGAAGAAAAAGTGTACAAGAATAATTCCTTGCTGAAATTAGGGTGTACCAACGCAGGAGCTTCTACGATGGCCTCCTTGATTCGCTGAAATGATTTCTTAGCTTCATCGCTCCACTTATACACAATGTCCGTTTTCATCATTAGCTGCATGGGATGCACTATTTCTGTGAAACCTGAGACAAATTTCCTAACAAAATTAATCTTCTCGAAGAAATATTGCATTTCAGTTTTATTTGCAAGGGGGTGTATTCTCATGATAGTCTCTATTCTTTCAGGATCAATAACAATCCCTTCTTTAGAAAGGATATGACCCAGTAGTTTCCCTTCTGTAACTGCGAAGACACTCTTCTTGGGATTCAACGATATTCTGTATCTTCGACATCTTTCAAAAATTTGTTTCAAGTGATAAATATGTTCCATTTTGTGATATGAATACACAGTAATGTCATCCATGTACACTACTATCGATCTGTTAATCAATGTTAGAAAGCTATGTCCATAGCTCTCTGGAATGTGGAGCCCCCATTAATAAGTCCAAAAGACATTTTACGATATGCGTACCTACCCCATTTAGTGTTGACGGTTGTCTTAAGCTAGTCCCCATTAGATACCAACACTTGATTATATCCTGAAAACCCATCTAATAGGGACAACATTTCATACCCAAACACATTGAAGAATGTGTTCCATAGAAGGGACGGGATAGTTATCATTTTGCGATGCTTTGTTCAGGTTTCTGAAATTGATACACAGCCTGATGTCTCCATTTTCCTTTCTTACTAGCATGATATTGGCTATCCAGTGGGTGTGTCTGTCCAGAAAAATGATTTTAGCATCCAACATTTTGTTTAATTGTTTCTTCACCAGCAGTTCTAGGCTTGGATGCATCTTGTGAAGCTTTTGTTGGTAGGGCTTAGCCACCTTTTCCAAAGGAATTACATGCTGCATAACACTGGTATCAAAGGTTTTTAGGTCGCCATATGTCCATGCAAAGACATCCTTGTACTCTTTAAATAGCTTAACAAATGCAACCCTTTCTTGTGGAGAGCATCCTAAGCCCAAATTGAAATTGTTTGGGTCTTCTTTGGTTCCAGGGTTGACCGATTCAAACTTCATGGATGAGCTATGTGCTTTGCAGTTAGTTGGCTTCTTGAATTTATCATGCAGGTCATACAAGTGCTCCATCTTGAAAACTGACTTGGGAATCATATTGGACTGATCCTTTTCTCATCTTCCCTCTCATTCATAATCCTGTCATGCTCTTTTTCATCAATGACTATATTGTTGAATGTCTTATCACAATGAAAGAACTCAAGAAGTTGCTTGTCATCTTCGAATACCTGCCAATTTGAGATGTTATCAGGCATGGATGGTCTGAAAATCAATTCAACATAACAATTATTCTTTTTTAATCTAAAATCAGGCAAACGTTTTGCAGCCATACCAGCCATCAGATCGGCATCTTGGTTTTGCCCTCAAGGCATGTATGTGATATTAAAAGAGTCAAAACTATCAATTAAGCTCCATACCTCATTTTGGTACCTTATCAGGTGCGACGAATTGCAATGTATCCTTTTCCTTACCTGGTCCACAATTATTTGTGAGTCACCAAAAACTTTAAGATATTTTACCTTCATATCAATGGCTTTCTTCAGGCCCTGTAGCAAGCCTTCATATTATGTCGTGTTGTTGGTGCACGTGAACTCCAACTAGCTGGCCATCAGATGTTGGTTCCCTTGTGGGTCAATGAGAATGCTCCCAGCTCCTACACCTTCAAAGTAGTTAGAGCCATCAAAGTAGAGTGTCCAAAATATAGAATCTAATGTTACATCAATTGAACTGTTTTCTATGAAATTAGTCCTATCATCTACTATAATATAGGATAATTCATCAGTTATATTACGGGGGAGAGATTCCAACTGTGTTTGTCATAGTTTCTTCAACTGTCTCTGCATGGAATTCTCCAAAACAGGTTTCGATAACACAAACATCGAAACTATAATTCCCAAGGATAGAGTTCGTAAACATTACAGGTTCAATGGGGCCATTTAGTTCCGTCACCACATACTTCATGTATATTTCTCGATCAACTCTCAGCATATCACCTTTTTCCTTCTGAGGTAGCAAGAGATTGGACCAATCAGTTGAGAAATATCCATTCAGTTTTGTTGACCAGATCCTACTAAGTAGCATTCCATAATCTTTAGGTATATCGACTACCACTATGTCAATTACTTGTGTGTATTGTGGTTTAGTAACCATTCGAATCAACACATCTTTCAATTCTCCCATTACCTTTACATTCGTTCTGTCCAGTTGCATAATTTGAGTTCCAGTTTTCTCAGGTACTGCATGAATTATTTTAGCAACAGTGTAAGGCATAATAGTGGATGAGGCACTAGAATCTACCAAGCAATTATGTATATTCATGTTGAGGATTTCAAATGTGATAAGGAAAGGTGGAGTCGTTGATTTTGATTTTCTCCCTATCATGGCTGCACTGACATCTTAGGGGTTTCAATTCATTTTTGACAGGGTGGCTTCCATGGTTGATGGCTTTTGCGCTATATTGGGGGTACTAATAGTTCTAGACACCGACTTCTTGGTTTGGCCGCTCAGGATGGTGGGAGTTTTGCAGTTCTGCTCATTCATAGCTTTCAGGAGCAGATCTCTTTGTTGCGTTAGTTTAACAAATCGAAGTATGTGATATTAGCCCGAGATTTCTTAAGATCATCCAAAATATTGTAATCAATGTTACAAACAGGGTAGGGAAGAGTAAACATACCAATTTTTCTATTCTTAGGTGGGAGTTTTCCATTTTGAGTCGCCTTCGTTGCAGTCAGAGATGTATTCTTTTTCTCTGGATAGTTTGTAACTGGAGTATTCTTGGACTCACCACTAGGTATACCCTTCTCAATAGGAACTTTTGGAGTGGATGCCTTAAAAGGGCGAACATCTTTGTTTGTCTGGTCTATAGGTTTCATCACGCCCGCAAGTGGCCCTTTACTTTGTGTGTGGATTTCTACTGTTCTATCTTCTTCATCGTCATCGTTCTCATTTGTATAGAAATCCCACAGTACATTGATTTGAGATTCTTCATCCAAGGGCTCTTCTATTTGGCATTCTTCCTCATTTTCTTGTTTTGGCTCTAGCTCCATTATAGGTTCTTCTTTGTTAAGGAGTGATCCGATAAGAGCCAGTGCTTCCATATTTAAATTCCCTTCATTGGGTGGAGAAGGCAGCGCAAGTTGACCATGACCACCTTCTATCTTCTTATGATAGAAAGGTTTGAAAGGTTTTTAATTGTTATAATCTCCTCCATTGCCACTAGTACTCTCTCCAGAATTCCTTTTCATATCGATGACTGTGTTTGTCAGTTTCTTAATGATCCGATGCAAACCTTCCACATCTGTGGTGTCCCTTTCTTTGCCCTCAGCCACTTTGTTATCACTCCCATTACTCTTCTTAGATGACTGAGAGGCTTTCTTTCCTTCGGTCGTATGATGACATGTTTTGAGACTGATCATTTCATTCTTGACTTTTATTGCTGCATTGATAGCACCTTGTAAGGTTTGTGTGTTACTTCTCTTGACCCACATCACAGTAGGGATAGGGAGAGCAATGACGTAGAATTCCATGAGCACCTCATCAGTAGGTCTAGCGTTAGCCAGGATTCTGTTAAACAAAGTGTTGAACTAGTTGTTAAAATCCTTGACCTTTTCTTTGGCTTCCATTTTTAAACAGGATAGTTCTAAAACTAAGACCATAGGTGTTTTGTCATTGCCAAATGTGTCTAAGAAGGCCTGCTGAAAGGCACCCGATGAGGTGATTGATCCTATTCTCAAGCTAAAGTACCATGTGAAAGTCGAACCAACCAGAGTAAAAGGGAACAATCGACATACCACATCCTGATCGGCTACCCCTAACATGCGCACGACTACGAAGAAAGAGTGAATATGGTTATCAACAGTGTCTCCCTGCTCAGGGTCAAATTTAGGCAATAATCTTTTTACATTCTTGGGTAAGGCATGTTGTTGTCTAGGTACCGCTACAGAATCCTGTGCAACCCAGGGAGGGAGTGCTCTCGGAGGAGGTGGAGGTTGATTCCCACCCAGAGGAGTTGGTGGAGGTTGATTCCCACACGGAGGGGGAATGTTAGCCATATTTGTTAGAAAATTATATATTACAGAGAAATGGAACACATAAAATATTGCAGAAATATAAACACAGAAATGCATAAAACAAGAGAGACATAGATATGCGTGGTTCACCCAGTTTGGGCTATGTCCACGGAGAAACAGCTAGTCCTTCGATTTATATTATTCAGCAAACTGAAGAGATACAACCTACAACAAATCCACTATAATTCCCTCCTCGTCCTTAATCTCCTCTCTCTTCCTCACTTAGAATATAGATCTACATAGACGCAATACAATTCCCTCATATGTAGAGAGGGGTTGCCTTCAAGGGAAAAAAAAACCCTAAATTAAACATAACTTCTACCGTCAGATCTCTGCCTAATGAACAGCTCAGATTGAATACAAAATTACAAAATTTTACAAGGCAATTTTACTTCTATTCTTCACTTCTGGGGCGTTTCCCCCGATCCCCCTGCCAAGGTGGGGCTCCCAAAAGGTCACAGCTGCCCCCCCCAGACCCCCCCTGCAGCGAATATTTTATGGGCAGCGTTGCCACCCCATTTTGAACTGGGGTCCAATGCAGCGATACCTTTGAATACAAAGGATAATCAGGCTCCACACCCAACAATATCCCACTTGGAGACTGGGTATAGAAACTCCACTGCTGCTTCATTTGCTGGACAATGGCTCCACTTTGGACCTGGTTGTTTCTCATCTTCTTCATCACACTTGAAGACCAATTGAAACTGAGTAGATTCTCATTTTCTCCCTGGTTGCAAATTTTGTTAACATATCTGCAAGATTCTGGCTGGTGTGTATCTTTTCCAGCTTCAACTGTCCATCTTCCATGTTGACCGTATGAAATGGTACTTGGGCTGTATATATTTAGTCATGGAATGAAATGCATAGTTTTTTGCAAGATGTATGGCACTCTGGCTGTCACTGTATAACCTGTCCAACTCCTGCTTCTTACCCAATTCATCCAGGAAACCTTTGTAACCAAATAATTTCTTTACTAGCCTCTATAGTAGCAACATACTCTACTTCTGTTGTTGAGAGTGCAACAACACTTTGCAGTTTTGAGACCCAACTGACAATTGTTCCACCTACAATAAACACATACCTTGTTGTGCTCCTCCTGATATCTCTATCACCTACCATATCTACATCAACATATCCATGTAGAGCAATGTTTGAGCCACCAAAGCATAATGCTTGATTTGTGGTACCTCTCAAATACCTGAGAATCCACTTCACCGCCATCCAATGTTCTTTTCCTGGATTGTTCACGTACCTGCTTACAACTCCCACTGCATGTGCAATATTAGGCCTTGTGCAGACCATTGCATACATTAAGCTTCCAACTGTTGATGCATATGGAACTTTAGACATATGAGCCATTTATTCCCGAGTCTTGGTACACTCCTCCTTACTTAATTTGAAATGGCTAGCCAAAGGTATACTAACTAGTTTTTCATTCTGCATATTAAACATTTTCAACACATTTTCTATGTACTCACTTTGAGACAATGTTATTTTGCGATTCTTCCTGTCTCTACTTATTCTCATACCAAGGATTTGTTTTGCAGCACCCAAATCCTTCATTGCAAATGAGTTTTCCAATTTTCTTTTGAGCACATTTATTTCCTTCATGTTAGAACTTGCAACAAGCATGACATCCACATACGGTAACAATATAATATAGCTACCATCATTTTTCCTTTTGAGATAAACACAATGATCAGAGTGACATCTAGTATAACCTTGTTTAGACATAAACCTGTCAAATTTTAGATACCACTGCCTTGGAGCCTGTTTTAAGCCATACAAGCTCTTCTTCAACACTCACATTATTTTCTCCTTCCCTTTTACCCCATATCCTTGTGGCTGCTACATATATATAGCTTCCTCCAAATCCCTATGGAGAAAGGTTGTCTTTACATCTAACTGCTCAAGATGCAAATATTCAACTATTGCTAGACTTAAAATAGTTTTGATTGAAGTCATTTTAACAACATGAGAAAATATCTCATCAAAATATATACCCTTTTTCTATTCAAACCCTTTTACCACAAGTCTAGTTTTATACCTTTTTCTACCTCCATCTTCTTCTTTCAACTTGTAAACCCATTTATTCTGCAATGTTGTTTTACCTGCAGGCAACCTAACTAAGTCCCAAGTCTGGTCATGTGCTAAGGAGTCCATCTCTTTTTTCATGGATTGCTCCCACTTCTTGCTGGTTTCTACCTGTACTACTTCTTCATAACATTCTGGTTCACTAGAATCAGTCAACAATACATAATATAATGAAGGAGAGTATCGTTTAGGGGGTCTACTTACCTTGGTAGATCTTCTAACACCACATTCAGGTGTTTGAGGTGCTTTTTGTTGTTGTGGTTGTTGCTCTAGATGTTGATCATTATGATTTTCAGGTACCATCACTTTTTCTGTGATCTTGTCAAGCACTGTGTATTTTCTGTTTTCTTTTCCCTGTTTCTTTTCCTGTAGCTGATCCTTATACAAAACATTTTCATTGAATATGACATCTCTGCTCCTAATGATTTTTTGTTTTTCATAATCATAAAAGTGATAACCAAAATCATTAAAACCATATCTAATAAAGGTACATTTCTTTGATTTTGCCTCAAGCTTTGTTCTATTTTCTTTATTAATGTGGACAAAGGCTTCACAACCAAATGTTTTTAAAAAAGAGTAGTTTACCTTTTTACCTGTCCATGCCTCCTCTGGAATACCACCATCCAAGGAATTTGAAGGCCCTCTTTTTATTAGATAAACAACAGTATCTACAACATCTGCCCAAAATTTTAAAGGCAATCCTGCATGCAATCTCATGCACCTCGCACACTCCATGATTGTCCTGTTCATCCTTTCTGACACACCATTTTCTTGTGGTGTTTGTGGAACTGTCTTCTCTCTGCAAATTCCATTCTCAGAACAATACCTATCAAACTCTTTGCTGCAATATTCGCCTCGATTATCTGATCTGAGACACTTCAACCTTTTTCCTGTCTCATTTTCAACCAAAGCTTTCCATTTCTTGAAAGTATCAAATACATCAGATTTATTTTGAATACAATAAATCCAATTTTTCTGGTTTCATCATCAATAAAAGTAACATAATAATGAGATCTGCCAAGAGATGATACCTAAGCAGGTCCCCATACATTTGTATGCAGAAGCTCTAATTTTTCACTCTTCTTTTATTTCCCAACTATGAGGAATATGACTCTCTTCTGTTTTCCATAAACAAAATTCTCACATAATTTTAAATCAACATGCTTCAAACCTGGCGAAAAATTTCTTGAGTGAAGAATTTGCATCCCCTTCTCACTCATGTTACCGAGCCTATGATGCCACAAAGCCATATATTCTCCTGTAGAGATTAAATCATTAACATAATTAGAAATATCGTTGCATAAATACAATGTACCAACCTTTTCTCCTTTTTCTATTACCAGGGATCCTTTTGTGACCTTCCAGGTTTTATCTGTAAAAGTATTCACACAGCCTTCATCTCCCAGCTGCCCTATTGAAATGAGATTTTTCTTCAGATCTGGGACATGCCTTACCTCCTTTAATAGCCATTGATTTCCATTCTGCTATTTTATGAAAGTTGTACCTATTCCAACGATTTTACAGGGTTTATTATCACCCAATCGAACCTGAGCAAAATCTCCTTGAACATAATCATGAAAATGTTTCCTATCAGGCATGGCATGGAATGAATCCTATGAATCTGCCACCTAGGCATCAATAATATTTTCTAAAGAAAGAATCAAAGCATCTTGCAACACATCAGCTGTCGCATTTGCTTCATGATTGTTTTCTTGTTGCGCATCTCCTTCTTTTCCCTTCCGAGACTTGTACTCTTTCTTCAGGTGTCCTTTCTTCCCGTATTTATAGCACACTATCCCTGATCTAGACTTGGATCTGCCTTTTCTTGACTTACTGCAATATCTTGGGCTCTTTCCTCTTTCCATTTTTATTTCCCTAGTCTCTGCAGTCAAAGCATTACCTGATGTCCCACTGGAGCTTTTCCATCGCATTTCCTCACTAAGGATTGCACCGACAACATCATCAAACTTTAAAGTACTAGATCTAGAGACAAAGTTACTAATGGCCATAACTAAACCATTCCAAATTTTTGGCAATGAGCATAGAAATAACAAATCCCTAACTTCATTATCAAAAGTTACCCCTACAGAACTTAACTGACTGGTAACTGTATTAAATTCATTTAAATTATCAACAACAGATCTACCTTCTGATATCTTCATATTAAATAAACGCTTCATAAGAAATACCTTATTTGAGGCCAAAGGTTTTTAATATAGTTTGGCCAATGTCGACATTAAACCCTCTGTTGTCATTTCCTTTGAAATATTAAATGCTACCGATACCGCTAGGCACAACCATATTGTTCCAAGTTCATTTCTGTCGAGAATATCCCATTCTCTGTCTGTCATACTCGTCGGCTTCTTTGTCTTTCCGCTCAATGGTTGGTACAGATCTCTCTAATATAGATAATCTTCCATCTGCATCTTCCACGGTTGGTAGTTTTGGCCGTTGAATTTTTTGACCTTAAACCTACCATCTTCCGCCATTGCTTCCCCTCAAACCAATAACCCTTCTCTCCTGCGAGTTTTTCAACCAAATAGACCTTCGACTCTGATACCAATTGTTAGAAAATTATATATTACAGAGAAATGGAACACATAAAATATTGCAGAAATATAAACACAGAAAACATATAAAACAAGAGAGACATAGATATACATGGTTCACCCAGTTTGGGCTACGTCCACGAAGAAACAGCCAGTCCTTCGGTTTATATTATCCAATAAACTAAAGAGATACAACCTACATCATATCCACTGTAATTCCCTCTTCGCTCTCAATCTCCTCTCTATTCCTCACTGATAATACAGATTTACATAGACACAATACAATTCCCTCATATATAGCAAGGGGCTGCCTTCTAGGGCAAAAAACCCTAAATTAAACATAACTTCTACCGTCAGATCTTCGCCTAATGAATGACCTAGATTGAGTACAAAATAACAACATTTTACAAGGCAATTTTACATCCATTCTTAGCTTTGGGGGCACTGTGCCCAATGTCCCCGCTAGGGGGGGGGGCTCCCAAAAGGTCACAGCTACCCGCCTGGACTCACCCTACAGTGAATATTTTACGAGCGGCGTTGCCGCCCCATTTCGAACTGGGGTCCAATACAGTGATACCTTTGAATATAGAAGATAATCAGGCTCCACACCCAACAATACTATGGATAGGGAGGTTCTAGTTGAAGGTTTCCTCGAGGCATTCTTAGCTAGCATTTCTCAAATCAAACCAGGGGTTACCTTCAAAGGGGGAATCCTCAGGAATTTCTTCCCAAGGAGTGTCGATATTTTGCAAAGAGTCTAGCAGAATATCTTCAAGAGAAGAGGCTGCAGATGTCTCTTCACTTATGGGAAGGATCCTTGGCTTTCTTTTAGCTGTTAGAGGTAAGGAATAGAAGATGGGAAGTTGAGATAGGGAGCGAGTGTAGGCACAAGTAAGCAATCTGACTCGTTGTTCCTGAGTGGCAGGTACTCCCACAGTCTCTCTTCTTTGGGTGCCCAGACATGGGACTGAGAGGGATCTCTGTTTCTTTGAAATGCGGCTCTTCCAAATGGGAAAAATAATCTTTTTGACCTTTACAATCTATACATTAATCTTTTTGAATCCATGCGTGGCATTTATAGATGAAATCTTGAAAAGTTGTGGATGATGGTTCAGGCCCTCCTTCTAGCGCCATTTTGTTGACATGGTGGATGTTCACTATGCCAACAAGGGGAACTAACTCGATCGCAGGCCCCAATTAGATCTGTTTTCATTTGGAGTGGCTAGTTCCAACGATTTTTAAAGGATCTCGTAAATTATTAAAGGTGCTAAAAGATTTCTTCTTGGAGGAATACTTCAATTAAATCAACAAAATCAACAACTAACCTATATGTATCAAATCCTATCTATGCTAATTATAACTACTTATGCTAGTCATAACTATTCTAATATATCCTACAGGAGCATAACAAAAGAGATTAGACATCGTATATAGATTCCAAGTCCAAATGAATCAATTACTGGTTCACAGTTGAACAAGGTTGTATTAAACCTTAATTGCAATATGATTACTCATACAGGAATACACATTCCTTTCCATACAAATAAAACTTGCAACTGATGTCTAATATAGTTTCAAATCAAGGACTTCTCCTGAGTTAACTATGATGAAGAATCACATTCAAATAACCAAGGCTAATCATAAGCTGTATTGTTATCAATATGCACAAAACAAAACACATTTATATTTATGCCTGCAACAACACCCTGATTCCAAACACATGAAAGAAGAGAAAATTAAATCTAAAACTAAAAGGCTCCTTCTTGACCCAAACAGTCTTCTTTATTCACAATAAATCAAAATTTGTTCTACCCCCCCAAAAAAAAGGTTCTCATCTCATCTCCGGAGGTAATACTTATGCCGCAGGGCATGACCCTCAGTCTTCCCTTAACCTTTCAACTCCCCCTTTTCTTTTAAATATACAAATCATAATTTGCAGATGTAGAACAATCAGTGTAACTACTGACACGTAAAGGGCATATCTACTAGAGTGCTTTGTTTCCTGGGGGAATGAATAGATGTTGATTGAAAGAGAATGACTGTGTGCCATCTCTTCGCACCTGTATTGAGCGGGAGTTATCCCCTATTATTTCCTGAAGGAAGCTGAAGACACTATACTCATCATCCCACATCTGGCATGATTGAAGGTGTGTTTGGAGGTAATGACATCTTGAGGGATCAGCGTTGTCATGAGTTCTTCTACTGAACACAAAGAGTGCCTCCATTATGCACTATGGCAGTTCGTATTCCTTTCTTGCAGTGTGTATCTTTGCAATATAGACACTAGTGGTGTAGAGGTGTCATCTTGATATAAATCACATTTATCTGTTACTGGGTCCACTCGAATTTTCATGTAGAAATAATTCGTATCAACTACGATTGTGAGAAATATGACAGACATGCTTACAAACAAACCTATCATTCAGTCATAGTTTCTATTTAATCTCGCAATGCAAAGCAACTATAATTATTAAACCACTAAACCTATTGTAACATGTATTCTTGTTTCCCATAATATTCATTTTTATTCAAGAATTGGCTTAACAATGCTTCAAAGGCAGACCATTCATTTTACTGGATTTTCTTTTAAATACTGGACCATAACACTTTATCAAAAACATGGTAAAACATGGTAAAACATGGGAAAACTCACATCCGAACCGAAGGCCAGACTTAAAAAATTATGCACGCAGGTGTATAATTATCGTCAGATCCGCTTAAACACATCACGCCTTAAGTTTAAATGATGAACTCTGCCGATTGCAGTAATCGATTGGGGAGGCGGACCAGAAATATATAAGTGCCGCATTTAATAATCCCTTTGGGTCCACTGTATAAGACTTTCCTTTGAAAACCTGGACTGGAACACTTCATCGAAAACACAGGGAAAACATGGGAAAACCCGTGGCCAACCATAAGGCCAGAATTCAAATGATATATACCCAGGCCTATAGTTATCATCAAGTCCACCCATCTCCCCTTCCCATATCACATATTTTTTTACTGTTTCAGATTGCTGATTGCAATTTGCGATTGGGGGAAGCGGACCCAAAAATATATGTGTTGTAGTTGATATCTCTGGTGGGTCCGCCATACGAGATTTTCCTTTGAAAACCTGGATCACCATAGTTTATCGAAACACATGGAAATACACGGGAAAACCCGCATCTGACCATAAGGCCGGACTTGAAATATTATATACCCGGATCCATAGTTATCGGCGGGTCTATCATATCACATTGCACCTTATGCATAGGCCTTGGGCTCCATCGATTGCGACATGCGATTGGTGAAGCGGACCTGAAATATATATATTATGGTTAATAATATTGGTGGGTCTGCCATATTGCAAATCGCTTCATGTATAGGCCTTGGGCTCCACCAATTGCGATTTGCGGTCGAAGAGGTAGACCCGAAATTATATATCTGCATTTTATAGCATTTGAAGTCCGGAAGGCCATCGCTTATCGAATGCAAAAGAGAAAAGTGCAGTGTATCCACGAAAATTGAGAGATTGCGACAGCGATAAAGGAAGGCATAGGGAAATGCATAAAGACTGAAAAAGCACGGAAAAGGTAAGTTAAGGATGCTTGTGGAGTATTTTCATTGCAAAAGCGTTAAGATAGAAATAAATATGCGATAGGAGGTTTTGGGGGTTGAATCTCAAAGCAGCCATAGTAGAGAGTGGTGGTTGGTGAGGTTTATGAGGACTGAAAAAGTCCTAATGAAGGATATGAATGAAGGGCTAGAAAGGGTTATAGATGAATCATGCAACATAGATTGATTAAGGGGGCCTTAACCATTAAGAATTGAAGATTTGACTTGGAAAAGAGTTAAAATCCCTGGGATAAAACAGATCATTCAGAGAGTTATTATTTGGAGAAGTGAAAGATCAAAATTCTAGTGGACCCATTCAAATTTGCTATCAGAGCATGTTTTAATAGGGTGGTGGTTGTGGCCACAACAGGTGGTAAGAGGGTGAAACAGATATTAGAGCTTGTGCACAGTGATCCGTTTTGACTTGTGAAGGTTCCATCACTGGGTAAGTTTGTGTACTATGTATCCTTTATAGATGACTTCTCAAGGAATACATGGATATATTTCCTTAAAAAATCTGAAGTATTTGACAGGTTTAAAGAATTTAAGGCTCTAGTGGAAAACAAAATAGAGAAGAAGATAAAGGTGCTGAGGAAAGATAACAGTGGAGAGTTTTGCAGTAAGCAATTTGAAGAATTATGTAAGAAGTGTGGTGTAACATGGTAGAAGACTACTCCATACACACCTGAGAAAAATGGAGTTGTAGAAAGAATTAACAAAGCATTGATGGAAAGGGAAAGAAGCATGCTTAGTGGTGCCGAGTTAGGACAAGAATTATGGGCAGAGACAGTGGAGGCAGCATGTTACCTGGTCAACTGATCACCTTCATCAGCATTGGAGGATAAGACTCCACAAGAGTTATGGACTGGTAAGAAACCCTCTCTTTCACATTTGAGGATATTTGGATGTCATGCATATGTACATGTTCCAAAGGAGAAATGAACCAAGTTGCATAGTAAATCATAAAAGTGCATCTTTATTGGGTATAAGGATGGTTTAAAGGGTTATAAGCTTTGGAACCCAGTAACAAGGAAGGTTGTGTACAACCAAAATGTGGTGTTTAGAGAGGTAAAAGATGTTAATAAACATGAAGTCCAACCAAAGGAACATGAGAAGATAGAGTTTGAGCTAAAGGAGGAAGAATCAGACTCTATAGCAGAGGAGGAATCAGAAGATGAAGAGCTACAAACTCTGGGCATAAGAAGATCAGTTCGAGAAAAAAGGTATCCAGAATGGTATAGTCCATCTACTTTCTATTCAAATTTTTATTTATCTATTATTGATGATGATCCCAGAACTGTGAAGGAAGCAGTAGATTCAGAGGATGGAAAAATCTAGAAAGAGGCCATGGTTGATGAAATGGCATCTTTGCAAAAAAATGAGGCTTGGGATCTTGCGGAGTTGTCGGCTGGGAGGAATCCCATTGGCAACAAATGGGTGTTCAAGAAGAAGACAAATGTAGAAGGAAAGGTGGAGAAATACAAATATCGGTTGGTAGCAAAAGGTTATTCCCAGGTGTTGGGAATTGATTTTGGTGATATTTTTTCTCTCGTTGCCAAGGTAACTTCTATTAGATTACTTTTATCTGTTTCTGTTTCTTTTGATTTTGAGGTAGAATAGATGGATGTGAAGACAACATTTCTTCATGGAGATATGGAAGAGGACATATACATGAAGCAACTTGAAGGCTTTGTGGTTAAGGGTAAGAAAGAACTGGTATGCAAGTTAAAGAAGTCTCTGTATGAGTTAAAACAGTCACCAAGGATGTGGTATCAGAAATTTGATATATTTATACGAGGACTTGGCTTCACCAGAAGAAAAGAAGATCACTATGTGTATTCTAAATTAATTGGTGACTGTGTTATTTATCTAGTCTTGTATGTGGATGATATGTTTCTAGTTGGAAATGAAAAAGAAATTATCCAAGATTTGAAGACCCATTTGTCCAAATTTGACATGAAAGATCTTGGTCCTGCAAACTATATTCTGGGAATGGAAATTAAAAGAGATCAGACAAAGAGGAAGCTCTGGTTAAACCAAAGGAAGTATGTCGAGACAATATTGCAGAGGTTTAATATGCAAGATAGTAAACCGGGGAAGGTTCCTATTCCTGTAAGTGTAAAGTTATCTACTAAACAATGTTTCAAGAAAAAAGAAGAGGAAGAGGACATGTCCCGTGTTCCATATGCAAGTGCAGTCGGTAGCCTGATGTATGTGATGGTCTATACTAGACCAGACATTCCCCATGCAGTGGGAGTATTGAGCATGTTTATGTCAAAACCAGGGAAGGAGCACTGGACAACAATGAAGCAGGTTTTCAGGTATTTGCATGGCACTAGTGATTATGGTTTGTGCTACCAAGGAAGACCAGGATTGGATAGAGCATTGGATATTTGTGGCTTTGTTGGTGCAGACCGGGCTGGAGATCTGGAGCAGAGAATATCTACAAATGGGTATGTGTTTAATCTATTTGGAGGTGCAGTCAGTTGGATGAGTAAGAAACAATCTATAGTGGCACTATCAACTATAGAGGAAAAACACATGGCAGCCACTCATGCAAGCAAGGAAGCAGTTTGGTTGCAGAGATTGTGTTCAAGTATGGGGTTAGCACAGGGAGCTAGAAGGATAGACTGTGACAGCTAAAGTGCAATTTTCTTGGCAAAGAACCCTGCATATCATTCAAAGACAAAGCACATTGATGTTCAGTATCACTTTGTGAGGGATATGATAGAAGACAAAAAAGTGTTGCTGGTAAAGGTGGACACTTTGAAGAATATTGCAGATGCATTGATGAAATCTGTGAGCTCTAAGAAATTCTCTTGGTGCAGAGAAACAATGGGCATTGCAGGGTTGGATAAATGACTAACCTCTCATGTGGCCCCCTGTGGAAAGAAAAAAATAAGTGGGAGAATGTTGGGTTGTATTATATTCTTTCCATGACTAGCCCACGTAGTTAATCGGGGGGTTAGAAGGGGGGTGAAGCCTCCCCTTCGTTGTGCTGATCGCGTAGCGGGGGTAGTCACAGGGGGTTTGAGGGGTGCAGGTTTTGGACCCTATATTATGTTGGGAGGACCTACCTATGGTTTTGTGCATGTTTTTTGCACATGGTTTTGGACGCGGTGGTTTTTAGTCCATGGTATTGGATGCTTCAACATGTATAAATATGTATTGTAACATTGAAAGGAACATAATGAAAAATCAAGCTGGTAGTCCCGGTTTTGAGATCCAAGGGAAAATCTCTGTGTATATGTGTTATGCTCTCGCATTGTTTATTTTCTGTGTTCTAGAATTCGTATGCACGTAATTTTTGTACGGGGTTAAAACCTACACTGTAGTGCAACCCTAAATGGACCTACCTGCTCTATAGTAGAGCTACCCCTGACCAAGGTTGCGCTGGTGTCTGAAGGAGGCATTTCAACAAGGATTCAGGCTAGGAAACTTTCATGGATGGAAGCATTCAATGAGATGACTTGTCTAGGGCATGTAACAACTGAATTAGGGTTTGATGAGCCCTAATTGTACTGATTTGAATGTCAGGAGTGATGTGCCCAAATATACCTGTAACAGTTTCCCACTAAAGCATGAAGTCAAAAATGATAATGTCGAGTGATATGCTTTATGATGTGACAGGGAGGATCTGAAGCAGGCGGTGACCTGCATTGATTACAATACATGACATCATGATATTTTGAATTTTTCATGAATTGTTGAGGGAAGGCATACCCATACTCAGCATATAAACTTTTCATTTACATGTGCATAAATCAGATAGTCGTCTACATATATAGACCCTTGATAGGATGACCATTTGTGTAAAGCCATAGTACAGATGATTTAGTACTCTCCTGAAATCGTAGCCTGGATGGATGAAACTAGATCTAGGGTCTTCTATCTCATCCAATCGTTTGCTCATGTACGAGTCTAACCATGTGAAAATGTGATCTGAAGTTGAACATGGGAAGACACCATTTGATTACTAGCCAATGATGTAAGCCATTAAACGACACGAGAGAGATCACCGATAATGATAATGATTCTCAAGGTACTATAGTACATTCTGCATGGTGTGAATAAATATTTGATGTTGAACACCATACAAAGTCTTTCGGTCGAAGGCCAGCGATGTCAACTTGTTGCCAGAAGAGAGAAACTCTCCATTGATATATGTAAGCCTCAAGGTACTTGAAGGGTTTTTCTAGGTCAACTTCTTGGATAATGTGCTCATGTCGACAAGAATCAACTCGTCGCAGGAGGGCCTTGATGTATCCCCCATTAACGACATGAAATGAGTGTAATGATTTTGAAGATAGAATTTGACTGACGACACAAGGTTCAGGAAAGGCAGTCATGAAAATGAAGGCTTATGAGTATTGCAAAAGATGAAGTTTACTGAGTGACTTCTCTTGAACATGTCGACGACACTGAATGAATTGGAAGCATTGACCCAAAAACAAAGTGATGGATGGTGTGATAGAACATAGGTATGGTAAACATCAAACAGATAACCCAACCCAAATAGTCACAAAGAGGAAGCGAAAGTGTCATGTTTAAGAGTGACATGCTACCATAAAGTGATTGATCCCTTCTCCCATTTTCGCTAGTCATTGCTGACCAATACTTATTTATTTTTTAACAAGCTTCAGGAGGATAACATATGCTTGTAGTATAATTCCACCCTTTGGGTGAATCCATCACTATGTGACGTTTTAACGAGCCTAGCGAAGGTGAAACTTAGTCTTTTCATGATGGACAAGTTTGTCGCTATTTGATGTTTTAACGAGTTTAACGACAATGAGAACTCAGTGCTTTTCATGTTTAGAGAGTTTAAAAATGGACAAAAAGAAGACTCCACAAGTACTTTTTTGTAAATTTGTCTCTCAAGTCCAAAAAAGTGTACAATAATACAAGAGAGAACCTATTGACCATGTTCGATCAACGTATTCCTTTTCATAAGTAATCTATCTCAGTTTGGAAAAGGGTTAAACTTATACTGAGTAGATGTCATTTCCAATCCATTTACGAGCTGAAAAGGAAAAGCGCTCAGTAATATTTTCATGTTTAAAGAGTCGAAAAAGAGCTTGAAAGTAGACGCGCTATTTTTATTTTCTTTTAATGAGTCAAAAAAGGAAAATACTCGGCGATATTTTAATTTTTTACGAGTTAGAAAAGAGCTTAAAGGCAACTCGTCTTAGAGGAACGAGTGGTGTCTAGGATAGCAACTGGTTTGGTTGATGTTGGAACTTCTCAAAACATGTTGATTTATGTGAAGAGGCTAGCTAATACTCATTGCAAATGTTCCTCAAAACAGATAAAACAACCAAGTAAAAGCGTATGATCGACCAAGTAGATATTGACGATGGAAGGAGAAAAGCCGAGGCTCATCTGATGGAAGAGGCTGATAGAATGGAAATCACGATAGTTAAAATGGAGATGGGTTCATTTTTACACAATATTGAACCATAGGGAACTATGATTGGATTCAGTTTCATGTTTACACAAGCTTGAAATGAAAAACTATGCTTGGATTGATTTACATGCCCCCAACATGATGACTCGATTCTAGGTGCATGCCCCCCAAGCTTCATTTCATTCACCTAAGTCGACTACTCATGGCTATCAGATGGATGGAATGAAGGTTCATTTATGAGATCAAGTGAAAGAATTGACTGGAATTTTATGAGATCTAATCAAAGACTCGAATTGAGACTTTGCTCTAGGGGACCTTGTTTCATTTTTTAATGAGCTTGACACAAGACAAGGAACTATGCTTTGTGACCTGTTTCATTCAATTCACCACCCCTACTATATGTCCCAAATAATTCAAATATGTTTTGCCAAATTCACATTTTGAGAGTTTAACATAAAGATTTTCTCTTTTCAAAACATCTAGAGTTTGCTTAACATGCTTTAAATGTTCTTCCCACATTTTGTTGAATATAAGAATGTCATCCAGATATAAAATAACAAAATCATCAAGAAAAGGTCTGAGTACATCAGTCATTACTCTCATGAAAGTAGCAGGAGCATTATTTAAGCCAAAAGGCATAACCAGCCACTCATACAATCCCTGCTTTGTTTTGAAAGCAGTCTTCCATGCATCTTGCTCTGCAACTCTGACCTGATGATAGCTACTATCCAAGTCTAACTTAGAAAAATAAATTGCTTCTTTCAATTGATCTAATAGATCAACTATACGAGGAAGGGATAATGATTTTTTCTCATTATCTTATTCAGTGCTCGGTAATCAATGCACATTCTCCACGAGCCATCTTTCCTTCTCGCCAAAAAAATTGGAGACCCACATGGTGATGTGCTAGGTCTGATGAACCCCTTCTCGAGAAGCTCATGTACCTGCTTCTTGATTTCTGCATGCTCTAAAGCAGACAACCTGTACATTCCGATGTTAGGCAATGGAGCATCTTGCTGCAAATTAATATCATGCACTATTTCCTTTTTGGGTGGCAAACCTTTAGGTTCTTGAAACAATATATCATATTCTGAAACAACTTTTTCTAAATCA